>JAOVVA010110642.1:0-11588 GCA_028565275.1 Leiocassis micropogon | reverse complement strand
GGAGTTTTTCCCTCAGCACCGTCACCCTCGACTTGTTCATCAGGGACGATCTGATCATTCTGATTCACACACATTCATATCTCATACACATTCTTTTTTAATTCTGATTGTGAAGATGCTCTGCAATAATGATCCGTGTCAAAAGTGCTATACAAATAAAACTGAACTGAACTTCTGTGTCTTTGGCAATGCACGTCTGTGAGTTTGGGGGTGGAGCACTGACGTGTGTGTGTGTGTGTGTGTGTGTGTGTGTGTGTGTGTGTGTGGTGTGGGGGTTATGGTTGGTTGTATTTGTTTGGCTGTCGAGTCCAAATATTAACAGATTTTTCAGGATCGTTTACCCCACCTTTAGTAAAGACAATGTACAACACAGGTCCAAAACACAGTTCAGAAATCAGACGAGAGTCCGCGCGAACTCCATGTCAGGTAACACGTCAAAGACAGAGGCGAGGTCAAAGACAGGAACAGGATTGGAGTCAAGACTGGAAAAACATACAAGAAAATAAATGGCTCTGTGAGCCAAAAAGAAAAAACAAATGATGCAACACTTCGCAAAGAGACAAGGAAACGTAACGGAGACAATGAAATGAGACGGAGACAAAAAAAACGAGACGGCTATATAAAATCAAGGTGAGTGGACGGCCAGTGACTGTGCCGGAGTGGTGATAGAACTGGGACAGTAATGCAGTTGTGGCTCAGTCGGTTAAGGCTGTGGGTTACTGGGTTACTAATCGGAATGTTGGGGGTTCGAGTCCCAGCGCTGCCAAGTTGCCACTGTTAAGCCCTTGAGCAAGGCCCTTAACCCTATCTGCTCCAGGGGGCGCTGTAACCTGCCTGACCCCGACTTCCTAACTGAGATATGTGAAAAAAAAATTCACTGTGCTGTAAAGTACGTACAGAAAACCGACCCGTGTGTCAGGTGCGGATTTGTTTCAGTGTGTAATGGCCGTCATTACTTTATCTGTGTGTGTGTCAGTGTCGGGTTACGTCTCGGCTGAAACATCAACATCAGTTACCATCATTCAGGCTGGCAGGAGCTGTGTGTAAGTGTGTGTATGTGTGTGTGAAAGAGAGGGAGATTTCGTCCGTAACATGTTAAATGTGTATTTTTGTACGATATGGTGAAGGAAAAAACAACTGTGTTATTAAAACTGGGATCCAGATTAATCTGATTGTTGATTATTTTCCGTAAAGGAATCGAGTTACGAGTAAAACATCACGATATCTTTATGAGTGAAAGAGAGGAAATGAATATTGGAGAGTGGTTTCATGTTTCAGTAATTCCACCTAAATCCATAACCTGCGTGTGGAGGAACAGACCAGATAAAAGTGACGAGCACATTTTCCCCCAAAAAAATCGGGGCTGTAAATATAAATACATGTCACAGATGAGACAATAAATCCTCCCATCAGCCCCCCGAGAGACATCGGATTTGATTAGATAAGATTTCTTTTCCCTGGAGCTCCAGTCTGATTTCTTCATTATCACTGAAGAAAAAAGAAAGGAACCTTGCAACAAGGACGAAAACAATGAGGAAAAAAAAAGAGGATTATAAAGGACATGAAATGTCACCCAGTCGCAAGGGGACAAAAGATATCACTCCATCCGTCTCCGTCTGCTGTCCAGATTATTCCGTGTCTAAAACTGTGCTGTGAACAAAACACTCGCTCTGGTTGCATCACCCAGTGTCCCGACCTTAACGGCTTTTATTATACGAACCAAATGAATAAGCTGCTGAACGACCTTTATCGTACCGCTTTTCTTTCACTGCATATTAGGAGTACGCTGATTAGTGAATCATATTCACTATTAATAATAATAAAAAACCATTTTCATCCATATTTTTTATCCTACACAACCACAATACACTTACAAAGTACAAATGAATGTCATTTTCTCATCTCGCAAAATTTATGAAACTGTTTTTAAAACAGTGCCGTTATTTTTTTTTGTAAAATTTTTATTTATGGTTGTGTTGTAGCTTTGGGAGAAAAAAAAATGCAGTCTGTGTGATTGTGGTTTCATTTCATTTTTTTCGATTTACACCAGATATAAGGGTTTCTGATGTTATGTGAACTCTTCCATGACTCAACCCCCTCACTGTGCTGACGGATTCCTTATACAGTAACACTTCCTATAGCCCGTGTCCACACAAATATACACACAAACAGCTTGTGTCTGCTGGAACCCAACTGTTTAACCAGAAAATGCAGATTCAGTTTCGGATCGTCTGTCTGTTTCAGGGCGTCTCTATGACTTATATGTTAATGACTTTTGTTCTTTTGACCAAAAGCTTACATATGCTCTCACTTTGCTGATAAGAAACAGAGAACTTTAAAGACACCATGCATGTGTGTGTGTCAATGTATCGAGGTATACACTTTTAAACTGAATAAAATGGGAGAGTTGCATCAGGAAGAGCATCCGGTGTAAAACCTGAGCCAAGTTGTTGTGCGGATCAAATGGTCCGCTTTAGACCAACAACAACAACAACAACAACACCACCAGCAAACCAAGGACAGGATCATGGGCACCCGAGGCACACACATGCCCTTGAGGACCAAAGATCAGGCCCTCAAGTCTCATTCCACAGAAAAGCCAATGCAGCACAAATCACCAAAAAACCCTTCGATGCTGCCTATGATAGTAAGGCACCATGCAAGGGGCGGGGCAGGCACACATTGCTCACCCAGCTTCCAAACACCTGAGATCCCAATCTGATGGAGCATCCATGGGATACACCGGAAAAACAAGTCACAGAGGGCCCAGACTGCCACCCACGGCACCCATATGACTGGCTGCCAGTGTCCTCGCGCTGGACACCAGTGATGTTGTGGAGTTTGTTGTAGCAGTTTCTGGTTTTTGAATGCTGAAGTGAAACCTGATGATGAAACATGTTTCTGGTTCAAATGGATGGTGGTGTGAAAGGGAGCTTCTGCTGGGATGATAATTAAACTTACTAATTTAAAACTCTTATTTTACTTGTTTTAGAAGATGTTAGAACACGAAAATATATCTACAGTCACTTACATATAATTGTCATATGATAATATAAGCTCTGCTGAAAACGCAATTATTGAAAAAAGGGCTTGGAGTCTTGCACTGTGTACTCTAGTACACTCGTAGATATATGTCCATCCATATTATAGTTGTGAAACCTCCCATGTAGTTGTGAAAATCAATACAACGCACAAACTGACAGATTTTCAACCGTAGTCATGAAATACACAAGCTGCTGCTGAAATAACAAAGGGCTTGGCCGCTCCAATTCAGCACTACTCTGTAGCACACTCATAGAAATCTTGTGTTGTGCAAGAAATAAATAATCAAAGATTTAAGCGTACACTCGCGAATCCTCTATCATCCTCTTGTCACCATGTCTCATCGCAAATCCTCTATCATCCAAGGGGAAACACAGGAGGTCTGTGGCTTCACCAGCAGATCATTGTGCAGGTTGGTTACTTGATTATCCCCACAGTAGACATAAACACAATACAGATGTCTGTATACAACACGAATTAGCACAATTTTGTTCCCAGAGTGGCCGCTGTGTGCCGGCACCACTCTTCAATTTGGGTTGTTTGGC
Organism: Leiocassis micropogon; assembly: GCA_028565275.1. Lineage (NCBI taxonomy): Eukaryota > Metazoa > Chordata > Actinopteri > Siluriformes > Bagridae > Leiocassis > Leiocassis micropogon. The sequence continues at coordinate 8,001 of JAOVVA010110642.1, read as the reverse complement.
ACTCCAAAGACGTAGGGGTTAGCACTGTGGCCTCGCACATCCAGGGTTGGAGGTACCCTGCTTTAAATAGGCTCCAGGCCCCTTGTGACCCGCTACAGGATAAGCGCTATAGAAGATGTATGTAATTTATGAATGAATGCTGTTGCTTATTTATGATCGTTTATAGTAATAATTGGCAGCAGCATTTAGGGCTGTCCTGAGGTGCCTGAGATAGGAGGGACTCACAGCAAACCCAATAAAATGTGCAACTGGAGGGGTGGACATTTGGAATCTGGGCTCCACATGGGCCATGGACAGATGTGTCCCCAAACAGCAACAATTAGCGCCTGCTCTAAACCCAAAGCCAAAAAGGCACGTAAGGTGGATGAGAAATAGCGGCCCACTGTGGCATTCTCCTGACTTTTATTTCCCTTTTGTTCTGCATACTGATAAACGAGGCGGGTCAAACCAGCAGACGATGTACATCTTTGTCCTGCACACATACTCATTTGTGTCTCTTTGTGCTTTCAGGGACTCCAATAACCGGCGAGTCAGAGATCGATCCTCTTGCCGAAGTGAGCCGATTCCTGACCTGTCTGTGGTGTTCAGTGTCCACATTTATAACCTTAACTTCCCAGTTCCTTGATGAATCATGGATTTCCATGGTATTTAAGAACAATTTCAGTCGCACTGATAATGAAAGCTGGTGCATAATGTTAGACTGCCTGATGGTCTCCAAGCTCCTTCACTAAAGTGCCGTTACAGTTCTACTGATTTCAGGATGATCTAGGGACAATACGATAAACATCTTATATTGTACTGTAGCAACGATCCAGTTTTCACATCTGCAGCTGGACACAAGATTAACGGTTTATAGTTTTCCTGCACTTTGGAGAAGTTTGCGTGGTTGAAATCACCCAGAATAATGATAGGAGAGTTAAGGTGGTAATTTACCAGCTGTGTGACTTGATCAGACAGCTGCTGGTGTGCTTCTGAGGAGCAATGTACACACACACACACACACACACACACACACACACACACACACACACACACACACACACACCAGCTACAATTACAGAAGAGAACTTTCAAGGAGAGAAGGATGGAATACAAACTGATGGCGTGGACCTGCTGGCCATCAGAGCTTTATTGTGGACCAATTACTGTTCACATGGAAAACACATTCCACTATATTTTGACTTGTTTGTGAATCTCTCAACGTCTTGAACAAGTGTAGACCTGGTAGATCCAGCAAACAACACAGGGCTTTCTGGAGTCAGCGTTGTTGCGACAATTTAGATGGAAGAGGAATGCTAAACTCCTGCTTTGGCTGGAGGACTGTTCAGATTATTTGGTCGTTTTCTTTGACAGACCTGTTCCTTTCTTTTTACTTTAGTTTTGTACTGGTTCTGCTCATTGCTTGTACAACGGCTCCTGTACAATACCACGTTCACTCTTTTATTATCTTCAAAATGTTTTGCTTGGTTCCGCCAGACAGCTGCATGTTGGTTTATCATGAACAGCAAAAAGGTATAATAAAAATATTTAAATGTTCACCCGTGTACAGGTTGTGTCAGGAACACCAACACACACTCTGAAGCCCTGTCTATGGCTAGACATTGCTCTATTCTTGTTTTTGTTTTTTTATGTCTGTTCCACAAAACCCTTCAGATCTCAGCACAGAGCAAACCGACAATCACTTCTGAGATTTCTGTCACAGTGTTTTGTTCAGTTCAATCTATAAATAATATTATTCTCTTCCAGATTCTGTGCACGACTTCCTTTCAAGGCACATAAGACACACACAAAATAAAAACCTTTCCATTGAAATACACATGAAAATGCCACACATAGTTTTCTTTAAGGTATTCCTGAATCATGTTCTTCCTTTAATTCTTCAATCTCTTAATCTGTTATTTTCTTCCAGTTTTTTTCTTGCAGTCCTTCTTCACTCCCTACGTCACCTTCAGCTCAATCTAGTTCTGTACTTCTTTACACTAGCTGTGTTTACGTGCACCCTACTTCTTCCATCTGATATAAATCTTTCTGATTAGAGATTCTGATGTGTGTTTTCATGCTGAAAGCATTTAATCAGAATATAACATTTTTCGACATGACAAAAGCGGTTTATTTTTTAATAAGCGTGTTTAATCTGTCAGAAATATAAAGGAACAGCAGACACGTTTCTCCCCTGACTTTGAGTTGAGGTTGTCTGTACTCGTATTGTAACTTGTACACGGTTATATTTCACATCTTTACCAGCATTATGGCTGATTAAGAGAATCAGCGCTTATCTGTGACTGAAATGTACATAAACTGTGAGCTAATCAGTAGGAATGGGAATCGCCAGGGATCACACCATATGATGTCGTCACGATACCTTCATGCCGATTCGAGTTGTACTGCAATTCTGTAATTTACAAATATCCTGATTAAATATTTAACCTTTTTTTTAAAGATTTTATTACAATTCTAAAACAAATTTAGCAAATAATTTGCTTCAAGATGCTGTGCTGCCAGCCAATGGGTGAAATGTTCAGTGAAATGTAGATTATAGAGGAAGTGCAACAGTTTTCCCACCAGTTTTCCCATACGTGAATTGCCACGTGAAAGAATTGTGATATGTAACTGAAACGATTTTCGCCATCTCTACTAATCAGTCCTCCTTCCTCTTCTAAAATCTCATGTAGCAGAACTGGCTGGTTTTCAGTGCGATTGGCCGTGAACGGTGATCAGATGATCAGCCACAGATATAAACCATTCTGTACTGAGCGCAGAAGCTTCAGAGTGACGCAACAGAAACACATTGTTATGGCGTTACATCATCAAGAAATTGTGTGCAATAAAAGCCTCCGATCTGCCTTTATCTCCAAACTCTGTGAGCGAATTAGTCTCAAACCCACGTATTACACACACTTACACCAGCAAGAGCGCTAATTAATCTAAAATTTAATGGAAGAGTTTTGAGACTTTAGGGGCGTTCGAGGTGGTAAATAACCACCTCGTCACAATTTCTTTATCATCCTGCAGTGGATTTATAAATCTTGTTTACAATCAATTTCCATCCCGTGTGGTAGGAGTGAATTATTTGCTAAGTCTGTTTAGAAAAAATAATGATGGTGGAAGCTTTGTGTTGAATTTAATCTCAAGTTAAATGTTAAACTCTTGTATTTGAAGTTAGTTTGTAGTGTTTAAATGCTGCGCTCGGCTTTTATGTGGAAAAACTAATGTTATAATGTTAATTTCACATATATGTATATATAATCGGGGGAAATGTAATATTGCGTTGGGATCTTTATAAAATCATGATACAGAATTGAAATTTTAATCGAATCAGCACCGAGGTATCGTGATAATATCGTATCGGGAGGTGACCGGTGATTCCCGCCCCTAAGATGTATTTGACAGGGTTCCAGCTGGAAGTTCATTGAGATCGGGCCGGATCGGGTCAGACTGATCGAGGTGGGTACAGGATGCACTTCTATTCAGACTGGACTATTGTTCTCATTATTTTGAATTGTCTTATTGCTGCTCAGGTCAGTCGGTGCCGCAGTCCATCAGTGCAGCCTGACATACTGACTCTTCTGCTCTTAATCTAACATTCAGACACAGATGATAAAAAAACATAACTAACATCTTATTCAGTCAAGAAAATAAATTGTAAAAATAAAATAATTGATGCTCCATGGTGTAAATCATCAACACACACACACACACACACACACACACGTCTAACTGAATGAAATCCTTACATTTTTATTAGTATTTTCTTTTTTCCGTGAAAACGACATAAACGCGTCTTAACGAGTCCCGGTTTGTAAAGGCGCGCTCTCCCGCCCGCGCGCTCTCCTTACCTTGGACTCGGGCCGGACGGTACCGGATCCCGGGGAGCGCTGCGGGTCCCGGTGCTGCTCGCTCTCCTTCTCTCCGTTCTCCGTCATCTTTAATTCGATTTCTTCTTCTCCTTCCCGAACGCGAGACGACGCGTTTCTTTTTCTGTTGAATTAACGGACGGAGCGCGCGCGCTGACGCAGTTTCACCTCCTAACGTCACCGGGCCGCGCGCGAGACTCGCTTTAAACACAAAGCCAAAGCGCCATAAAGTCCGTTAATAGGGGAAGATCAAAGTCTTCATGACGTCATCGGAGATAAATACATGTGTCTCTTTAATGCTTCATTGTAGCGGCTGCTTTAAAAAAACAAAACAAAAAAAAAACTATTCCGTCCTTTAATGAGACGGACTGCTAAAATCTTTTACGTTAAAGAGGCAAAGTGCGCGCACACACACACACACACACGCGCGCGCACACACACACACACCACTACAGTCACACACCTCCACTCTACTCGCCTCTCGCGCTCTCAGAACTTTCAGCACGCGCCCACCGCTGGTAATTGGACACAGTGATGTGGTGACGTCAGAACACGAGGCGGGGCTTCGCTTCACACTGCTAATATACAGTACTACACATCCATCCATCTGAAACCTCTGTAGTCTAGAGATCGTGCTGCTGATGGGGATGATTGTATTTATTCACATCTTTTCACCACAGTTCAACACACACACCCACACACACATTCACACACTACCAGAAATTTGGGAACGCCAATTAGACTAACCTGCCTGTCTTTGGACTGTTGGAGAAAACCAGAGCACCCGAAGGAAACCCACCAAGCCCGCCAGTATGCAGCGCAACCTCAGGAAAAATTGAGGTTAAGTGAGGTTTAATATCTATTTATTTCATATTTTACTTCATGTTCATGTCTTTTCTAAATGTTTTGATTGTTTTTTTATATGCAAAAATATGATTATAGTGTTGGAAATTGGTAATATTGGTAATAATTTTGGGTGGCTGGAACGGATTATCTGCATTTACATTATTTCCGATGGGACAATGCGATCCACAATACGATATTTCACCTTAAGATATTTCACCTCTGGAGAGGATTAAATTTGTATGCTGAGGTACCGCTGTACTACATAACACAAAAATGGGTTACATAATAAAATGGGTTTTGCTAATGTGCTAAAGTCCCAACCCACCTGTCTCACCCTAACCTGCTGTCAGGCCCTGGGAGCTGAGAGGGTTTGTAGCCCCCCGAGACACCCCCCAAACACCCCCTCCAAACAAAGTCTCACAATGAAACTGTAATAGCTGTGTGCGTCACCAGCGAGAAACATATCAGTGTGTCTCAGGACACACAAAGGTGACCTGTCCCTCTCTGAGCCAGAAAACACAACAATATTTTTTATTATGAGATGACCAAATCACTTAAGCCTACGTGAGCATAAACACACAAGTCAGTCTAATCACTTTAATAGCAACCACACACACATACACACACACATTAACTTATAAATTGAAGGACTAGCCGAGGTGATTATAAAACCAAGATGCGTGAAAGTTTTATTCCAGTCTGTCTGCAGAAACACGAATAATAACAGCACACAAAACAACACATCAAAAGAACAGCTTCACCTCTGTCCCCAGTGGACCCTGTGAATCACACACACACACACACACACACACACACACACACAAACACACACATCTCGTCTTCTCCAGCTCCTCCAGGTAATGTTCCCCCTGTCTGCTCATCCTCCCTTTTATTTTCTCTCCATAGCGAGTAGAACCAGACGTACTTGGCTCCGAGGCCCCGTGACCGGGGGTGACCCCACCGTAGCAAAAATGTATGGCTCCGCCTCCACCGTCCTTCTCATTTACAGATTCTGATTCTTTTTTTTCTTTAACCAATTCCGAACCACAAAGCTCTTTCTCATGTAACATCTATCTTTTATGAGCACTATTAACAAACTTCTTCTTCTCTGACATTTTGAACTAGCTAGCCACAAGCCTCACCTGCCACGGGCATCTGAATGCCAAAACTATTCCTCTCAATTCTGATTGCCCACGTGGGTCACTTGTAATTTGGATCGATTAGAAGCCACAAACATGAGTGCCAAGTGATGAGAAAATTTTTTATAAATTATAAAAATTTATTTTTTATTATCTCATGATAGGCCCCTGATATTTGCTGGGGCTCATACACACACAGACTGACCAAAAAAAATAAAAATAAAGCGTTGCACAATAATATTTCACTGGATTGCCTTTCACTTGGATTATGTTGTGCCTTTGCTTTGGAATTTATTTGACATCACAACAATTATTTCCATCCAGAGTTACATCAATTTTTGGCTGGGATCTTGTATTAATGATGAGAGGTCAAACCACTTTTCCAACATCCCAAAGACTTCCAGTGTGGTTAACATCAAGACCCATGAAAATGATTCCTCATGCTCACAGAAGCACTCTTTCACTGTCTAGGAATATGTCCGTTTCATCAGGGAAAAAACAGATAACCTGGTGATTCAGTACATTCAGGTGGTCAGCTGACTTAATTTTATAGACCCGAGCGACTGAAGCAACCCCAGACCATAACACTGTCTCCAGAGGCTTGTTACAGACATCTAATCAGGAAGAGGTTTTGTTTCTGTATACTGTATTCTTCTGTAGATATTTTTTTAAATTTAGTTACTCTGATACGGTCATAGGATGAAGCGGTGCATCATTACCCTTATTTAAAAAAAATAATAAAAAAACCTCAGCTGGCCTCTGAGTGTATGATTATACCAATTATTCTCACATGAGCGATTAAAACCCAAGAGACAGGTTGTATAATGCATGTCTAGGATTCATGTCTGTTAGTGTTCTGACTAGGACCATTTTAATGAGCGTCCCAAATGCTAATCGCGTCAAATCCCTTCTAGCAAGACCAAGGCGGCTGAGCATATTCCCCATAATTCATTGCAAACGTATATCACAGCTCTTTGATTCTGGCGCTCTATATTCCCAGGGACGTACAGTAAATCCTATTATTTAAAGGAACATGGCTCGGCTCGCGAGTGCTGCAACAGGAAAGTGTTTGCCTGATTGTAGAGAGAGGATAGCACGGCCATCCGTGGAAGCAAAACCAGAAGGGGCGGCGGGTATACTCTGTCCTACAATCAGTCACTGTTACACTTGCACATCGGGGGCATCTATTTTTTTATGTGGTAGAGGGCGGAGAATGCTTTCCTCTGGGTGTGTTGTGCTGCTCTGTGATGCAGCATTTGGACAAGATGTCATAAAGGTTTCCTGGCTTTGTGTGTCTCAGAGAAAGCATGTGTAAGTCAGTTGATAGTGGTTCTGTGAGACGGGATAGGAACAGATGATTAGATTTGGGAGAAAAAAAATAACCAGAGTTCATGATCAAAATCTATACTTATTTAATACACATTGATGTTGGGAGATACTTTAGTCATTTGTGAGGTTGTAACATTGGGACCCGGGATAATTGGGATTTATTATTATATAGGCCATGGAGGTTATAGTTCCCTAGAAACTGTTGCTTCGGGAACATTGAAGTGTAACACCAGACAAAGTAATACAAATCTGCAGCTTTTAATGTAACAATAAATATCCCACTAAAGCAATATTACATTGGCGGGAAGTTATTACACGTTTGGAAGCTGAAGCATTTGCACCTTCCCACAAACTTAACAAATCCCTAATAGCTATTTATTGCATTTGTTGGATTATTACATTAAAAGCTGCAGATTTATCACGAGTGAGTTTTCAGGTTCTGCATAAAGCAAGAGAAACAAATGAGGAATTTAGTGAAATTAATAGAATTGGGTTAAGAACTGATAACACATTGTTACAGCCTGGAAGGATGCTGCAGAACCATCAGCCTTGTGGTTGGAAAAATGTAAACATAAATATGCTTGAATGCTTAAATGCTTGATGAAATTGCATCGTAAAAAATGGACAAGCAGGGCTGTGTTTAATGGGCATGAGAAAACCACTTGTTAGTGAGACTCATCAGAAAAAAGGGCTTCAGTTTGCTAGGGAGAGCACAGACTGGACTTTGGAGTGATGGAAAAAGGTCATGTGACCTGGTGAGTCCAGATTGAGCCTATTCCAGAGTGATGGGCGTGTCAGGGTAAGAAGGGAAGGACATGAAGCGATGCTCCCAT
>JAOVVA010110590.1:0-11588 GCA_028565275.1 Leiocassis micropogon | reverse complement strand
GTCACAGCTTGTCTGGACAGCAAGTCTGCTCCCACATTCATATGCCCCGGAATGTAAATCGTCCTGAGGGACAGGAATTTGTCCTGTGCCCAGAGCAGAACCTGGTGCGCTAGCTTTTCCCAGCGGAGCAAGCGTAGTCTGCCCAGGCGATTATTTACAAGACTACCGTAGTGTTGTCCACCCGCACTAGGACATGTTAGCATCTCGACTGCTGGAGGGAGTATTTCAGGGCCAGAAATAGTCATCATTTCGAGGGAATTGATGTGCCATGCAAGATGACCACCTCTCCAGATCCCTTGTGCTGGACGGCCATCTAAGGCCGCACCCCAGTTCGTAAGGGAAGTGTCTGTCGTTAGCAGCTTGCGACGACAACACGGACCTAGAGTGGGACCCAAAGTCAAAGACCGGGGTCTGAACCACATAGAAAGGGTACGAAGCCCTCGGTGCATAACCCTTATTGCCCCTGGGGATTGGCCCTTGGATGAAATCCCCTGGCTCTTAGCCACAACTGAAAACACTCTGAGTGTAGTGAAAGTTACTTTCTGGCCTAGCTTGATCTCCTTTGGGTTCAACACACGCAGGAGACAGCTGTGCCCGCATTGCGGTCGAATCCCATGTGACACCCAAACATGTCATACTTTGAGCAGGAAAGAGAACGATTTTCGTGGCGTTGAGTCTCAATCCTAAAAAATCGAGGTGACTAGGACGACATCTCAATGCCGAAGCGCTAGCTCCTGAGACTGGGCCAAAAAACAGCCAGTCGTCTATGTCATTCAAGATACGGATGCCCTGGAGTCGTAAAGAAGCCAGGGCTACATCCATACATTTTGTAAATGTGCGGGTGACAGAACTAGGCCGAAAGTATGCGTCCTTCAGGTCGATTGTCCCAAACCAATCTTTTGATTTGATTGTCAACATTTTGAACTTGTATTTTTAATATAGCAGTTCAACGGGGCTGGGGGGGAGTTGGTGGTTGTTAGGTGTTCAGTATCCTGAAACATGGCAGGAGGCAACCAAACGCCTAACACTTTGTCGGAGACCACTGTTCCTTGAAACACCAATGGTGGCGGGGATTGAACAGGAGATTCATTCCGTGATGGAATTTTATGCACCCCTCCCCGAGGGGAGACACCCTCACGGTCCTGGGCACATAAGCTTTAGGACTTTCTCTTAACGGAGATAATGCTCCTCAGATCCAATCTCCTTGAGGCGGATTGCGAAGCGCGGCGAGCCCCACCCCAGTCTCTACGAGGGGGTGCGTGGCTCGCCACACTCTCTTTCTGTGATTCACTCCTCGGGGAAACCAGACCTGGTCGGGACTGGGTGGCCGACGGTCAAGGATGAAAGCACAATCCTTGTCCTTGATGCCCGTGAGATTAAGCCACAGATGTCTCTCTGTAGACACCATGGCAGCCATAGAGCGGCCGATAGCGCCGTCTGCTTGGTTGCCCGGAGAGACAGATCTGTGGCTCGGCGTAACTCCAAAAACGCCCTTTCGTCGATGACCCCGTCGGTGCTCAGGTCATTCAGCAGGTCAGCCTGGTATGCCTGTAAGACAGCCATGGTGTGCAGAGCAGAACCAGCTTGACCCGCTGCCTGAAAAACTTTTCCCACCAGCGAAGATGTCAGTCTACACGGCTTGGTGGGGAGTGTGGGCTTTTTCAGGGAGGATGACGTCCCAGGAGAGAGATAGCCCGCAAGCGTCTCTTCTATCTGGGGCATCATCATATAACCCCGCGCCTTTGCATCGACGACATTAGAATAAATCAATGTCGATGGCACAAAAACACGGGATGAATATGGCATCTTCCATGAACGGGTTAACTCATCATGGAGATCACCAAAAAGGGTACGAGAGCGTCGTTGAGGCTCCTCCCTCTGGTCACCCGACAGAAACCTGTCGTCTAATTTTGAGTGCTTGGGGGACTCCTGCTCCTGTGGCCAATCGTGGTGTAAGCGTTCGACCGCGCGTGTTACCACCTCTAATAAGAGAAGTGGGCGGTAACAGCTCGTGATCCGGCGAGAGAGCGAGAGAAAGGGAGGATTCCGTCTCATGCGCTTCCGCCAGATCAGCACGCGAACCCCATGAATGCGCGACTCGCGGTTTCGTTTTAAAGAAGGCGAGCCGAGCGCGAAGGACTTTAATAAGGAGGAGATCGCATTGCTCGCATCTTCCCTCAAGCCCGAGGATAGCATGCTCTTCCCCCAAACACTCAAAACAATAAACGTGGAGATTTCTCTCACACGGATGCACACATCTCCTGTTTAACTCTGCCATGTTAATGGTGAGTAATAACTTTCTATTTCGCTTTCTTTGCTGAAAAGTGCTTGCACACACGCACATACACAATGCGGATCTTGACGACAAAAAGACCTGAGGATGTTTCCGGTTCAGTCCTATTTATAACCTGCAGGTGCACCTCATCAGATGACGTCACCTGACTGAGGTTATATAAGCCAAAGTTTTTGCCGTGTTTGACACACACGTGCTTCACAACCGGGGAACAAAGAGACGTTCCCATAGCATTTTCACACAGCATCAAGTGTAGCTTTTGAAAGGGAACTTGTGAAACTGCCTTCCAGGTTTCTGACCTCAAATATTGTGCCTCAACAACAACTGTTCAGGATTGTAAACCCGCAGATACATTGCCAGACAAAAGGGTGGCAGGTTTGGTTTTGGATCTGACATCTGGAATGCAAGAGCTTTGTAATTGGCAATGTAAAATTTTAAACTACAGTGTTTTCCCAGGTTACCACTGATTGCTGAAGCTGTAACTGTGTGTATTTTTCTCCCTATTTTACAGTGCTGTTTCTCATTTTTCCCATATCTGATGTATCCTTATCATTGCAAGTTCCATGTACAGTCAACCTGGAAGAGGATGTTGCATATCATATAGTAACCTGGTATAAGGTAAGTTTAATAATCAGCAATAAAATTACAACAAAAGGACATAAACATTACTCCTGCTGTAACTTTTTTTTTGTGTCCAGGTGTCAGTCGGGTCTGGCTCATTGGTGGGCCTTGTAAGGAAAGACCTCCGCACTAACACAACACAGCTTTACAAGTTCGCCAATCATTCATATAAAATTGGAAATGATCTGTCGTTGCTGCACGTTCCTGAGCAGAGCCAGAAAGAGTGTGAGATTTACCGCTGTTGTGTGTGGCCACCTGTTGGACATCGCATTCTACAGAGTGACTTCAGCCTCCCACAAGGTAACGGTCCAAGTAACGCTCATTAAGGTTTCACACTTTGAAATTATATACATAATTGATTTATTTTCATGCATTGAATTTCTCTGCATTTGTTGTCTACAGGTTGCCAGAGCAATGCTGTAGGAATAACAGAATTTTCGTCTCAGGTACAGGGTACACATATGAGTCAATACGTCATCCTAGCCGGAGTTTTGCTTGTGGTTATTCTATGTATAGCAGGCCTTGTATGTGTATACAATAGGAGAAAAACACACAGCAAAGTTCCAGTACATGTATCCATTTAAAATATGTGTAGGAATATATATATATATATATATATATATATATATATATATATATAGGAGGTATTTTGTAAAACATATTTTGTGATGAATTCCTTGTTTGTTTAAAATTAATTGATGTCTAATGTTTATACTTTTTTTGTCTTCCTAACCAACGCATAAGTAATAAACAAGAAAAAGATTATAAAAAATGCATCTTGTGCTTTCATTTGGAGGGGTTCATAAAATATATCGGTTCTAAATCACATGAATCCAATGCTAAACACAAGAACAGGATCTAAACATCATGGTGTTTTGACTTATCCAGCATTGGCAGATTGCAGCCTACACAGGGATATTTGACAGAGTATCTTAAACCAAGCATTTGGAAATTAAAGTAAATAATTCATTTGTTGACTATTTTTGTATATTTACTGTATGTCAGAAGATAGACAGCAATAAATGTGGTTGGAATCCACAGCGGACTCAGGTGTTTGCAACACAAATACCACCATTTGTTGTATCTACATCCAGGGACTTTCCTGGCGCGTCTGTATACATGCATCCTGACCAAATACAGCATGAAGCCTTCACATTTAAATGATACACAAACTGACTATGGCTGGTGAAACTAGGGAGTGGTTAGGGACAATTCATGTCATGGAATTTAATATAATGTACCACATTATACATTATACATAGACTAGTTACTTTTGAACAAGCAATCTGATTGAACGAGAGGCATACCATAAGTGGTGATATAAAGTAAAGAAGCACTGGGTCATTTAGGTATATGTATCACTCTGCGTCACAGGTGTTACTATTAATAATTACATTATGACACCAGAATGAAAGTAGGTCAGTACGAACTGCAATACTGGAAAGAGGGTGGTAGCTGCCTCCTAAAATCCACATTCAAAACCAGTCACAGAAACACTTTTCCCAAGAAAGCACATCTGATAAGGTTATGTCATAGAAAACAACACTTTGTCTCTTTAGTAATTGCTTATATGCCATTCTGAATTGTCTCTGAATTGTCAGTGTTATTTTGTTTACAGCTAACATGAGCTGCAAAGCTAACTAGTTTCTTGCACAAGGCTAAATCCATAACCTCTAACATCTCTATCCCCTGATCAAGGGCACTACAGTACTTGGTGTGTGGAACTACCAAAAACCTCCATGGTTTATCCTCCTCATCGTTTTGCTAGTAAACATTTTTAATTAATTTCACCCATGTTAATTCCACTAACTGTCATCACTAACTGTTGGTCACCAGCTCATGGCTAGTTTTGCTATTTGTGGAAGGATATGTGTTGGCCGAGCAAAATAACTGGTTAAACAAACAAATCTTATTCTGTAAATAATAAATGGCATTTGTGGAAATGTCGTAGAAAACAGCTAAGAACAACCGCATCCTTGTGTCTACGACCACATAACAGCAATACTGATATTCAGTACAACAGCACTCCTATCATGTGATATTGCTATTTAAAGACACAAGAAGGAAAAAAATTGGGAAGAAGTGAGAGACAGCTACACTGTAAAAAATCCAACTCACTCATTTTCTACACCGCTTTATCCTGTATCCAGGATCGCAGGGGCCTGGAGCCTATCCCAGGAGACTTAGGGCATGAGGCGGGATACACCCTGGACAGGGTGCCAATCCATCGCAGGGCACACGCATACATACACTCACACACTCATTCACATTCCCCTCCGACCCTGAATACAGGATAAAGCTTTACAAGGGCAATCTTTACTTTGGGCAATGTGGGAACACTAATTAGCCTAATCTACATGTCTTTGGACTGTGGGAGGAAACCGGAGTACCCGGAGGAAATCCACCAAGCACAGGGAGAACATGCAAACTCCAGAACATGCACACATAGATGGGAATCGAGCCTGGCCGGGAATTGAACTCGACCCTGGAGGTGCAAGGTGACAGTGCTAACCACTACACCACCGTGCCGCCAAAACCCACCTAGATGAATGTTAAATGAATTAATATTGTATTGTTGGCCCAATTTTTTACAGTGGTATTTGTTGAGACAACATGTAACATTGTGTTCTTGAAAACTTTGGAGACAGACTGAATAAACTAAAAAAATCAAGTTGAGCCAGCAATTTACCTTCCCTTAGATGCAATCACATGATTCATAAGACAACCTTACCCCCTCCCCCTGTTGGACTGACGCTATCAAACTCCGCTAGGCACTAAATATTTTTCAGTTAGCTTACAATTATTTTAGACGGTGTGTTTCCGCTTATCGTTATACTGAGGAGCCCTGGCATTATTGAGGTGAGCTTAGCTAATGTTAGGCTTCGTGTTACTGCACTGTACAGGAGTTGGTGAGGGAAATGTTCATAACTGTATCTGTCTTTTCCCCCACGTTGCCCTGACTTTTGCCCAGCATAGCGTCCTGCTCCACCCCAGCGCACATGGCCACACGATAGAACAAAAGTTCGGGAAAACCAGTTGAAAAAATGTTTACCAGTTAAGGAGTAGTGGCGCTTCAGTACCCGGTAAGTTAAGAGATATAAAAAGTGCGAGAGTCGCTAATGCTCCTCTACGAATGTTATATCCTATCAAACCCTTTTAAATATGAGACAACATGTAGCTTTAACTCATCATTAGAATTTTCAGAAAGTCTTTTAAAAACTCTGGTGGTGTATAGCTTTATTAATATCTTCTATTTTTATCATAACCAGATATTCTATAAAATTTATTTATCTTTGTCTTTACAAGACTCCTCTTGTTATTTTAAACCAGAGCTCTGTTGTGGAAGATTGGGTCAGAGGGGTGACAGTTGGCCTTTTGGAGCTACTGGAGGAGCATGAACATGCTGTTGGAGGGGACTGTAAACAAAAAGGGCCTGGGTGAATATGCAGCAGTGATGGAGTGATGTTTGGACAGGTCTTGAGCCCATAACCAATACTACTTGGTCTGACTTAAATATTTGAAATACAAGTTGAGTCAACTTAAGATTTTGAATGGGTTACACAAATTTGTCAACTAAACAGCAATTTGAAATAATTTATTTTGGTCAGCAAATTTATCTAAAAGTAAAGTAAACTTAAAAAGGCTGTGCAATTTGTTACTAACCTTTTTTACATTGAGGCATTTATTTTTTTACAGTGTAGTTTAGAAGAGTCAGGGCAAAAGGAAAAGAATGGGTAGAGATTTGTGGAGTGAAATAGTGAAACATCAATAATGAACATAGCCAGCTAACGGAATGAGAGCAAAACCTGCATGAAAGGTCAAAGGTGTTTTATAGGGATGCACTGGGGGGAAAAAAGCATCTCTGCTGATGCGAAGAATGTTGCAGACATCCTGATGAAAAAAAAGAAACTCCCCTCCCCTTCTGAAACTGAGATATGAAATTATCGTCAATATGTGAGAGTATGTAAGAGCAAATGACATTTTGGAAAAGAAAACAAAAAGTCAAATATGTGAAATAAAAATCATAAACATAAAAAAGTTTGAGCATCTGTTGGCTATCATCATACCACTTAATCAAACAGTGACATTTAATGTATTTGAAGTTTGTGAAACACAAAGAAGAAGCTCATTCTAAAAATAAAACCATACTGTAAAAAAAAAAAGAAAAGATAAAAGAAAAATAACAATAACAAAAAAAACAGAGACAACATGACAGGAGAAAAAAGCAAATATGACACCAGAGCTAATCACAGAGGATTGCGAATGGATTTTTTTTTTTTTTTGAGTTTTGTTTTGCGGAGACTTGGCTCCTTTTTTTTTTTTAGTCAAGGAGTATTTTCTAAACATGACCTAAATATGAATAAATAAATTATAAATTTGAATGTATAATTAAATCTTTCTGCATGACTAAAACATTAAAATTACCCATTGATTGTATGAATAAAACATTACATCTATTAGACTTGTGTATTACAGTAAATAAAACATTGCAAAATTAAAAAGTCTGCTTTGTCAAACTTAAATTTACCATCTAAAGATGCAACAATTCAAAAGCATTTATTCTTGCATTTTTTAAAGTCAAAATGAAAAATGTTTATTCCATACAAAGCACAAAGCAGTCTTCTATCTTTTTTACCAAACTGCTATCACATTAACAGAAGAAACTGTTATTCTGGTGAAAAAGAGTATCATGCTATGTTTGGTATGGGCATTTTATAAGTAATTGATTTCAGCCCAAAACTACTTTTTGGCTTTACATTGTGGTTTGAAGTGTGGACTAAGTGATCAGCCATCGAGGACCTCCCCAGAGCTTGCAGATGCAGGCAAATGCCTGAGTAACCTGCTGTTTCCATCTTGTCAAATGTGGGCTGGTGGGCTTAAATGCTCAAACGCTCCTGCCGCTGCATGAACAGAATGACATAAGTACAGTTATTTTCAGTTCTGTTTTTCTCAGATGGAAAGTTTTTCAGTTTTTCTGTAAGAGCTCAGGATGCTCATTTTCAGTAACTGCTTTCCTGGTCAGACAAAAGGTAAATAATTAAATCCTGAAATGTAAAAGTAATGTTTATTAATTATATTAATTTCATGTATTATTTGGTAATTATTTAACTGAAAAAACTATGTCAATGATGATTGACAGTTGAGTCAGTCTATCTGGGAATGATTTAGCTTGAACTTCAGATGTGTTTACAAGTACCTCTAGTTGACTAAAGCTAGTCAGGGAATGAAAAAGAAAAAGTTAATCTGGTGGCATTTGCTATTGTTTTTATGTATGAATTCAAGCTGCATAAAGACTCTACAGATAAACTTGGTCTTTATTTTTTGAGCATTAGAAAAAAAAAATTTCGCTTTATTTGACACTTAGTCATCTCCTGCAAAGTAATAATGTGTAAATATATACTGTATGCTGTTTTATCACATTTTCTGTTATTAAAACTATTATTTTTACTACAGTGAAGAGAATGAGTCATTTTAGGCAGTTTCACACTTTCTCTGTGATATATGAAAATAATGGTCTTTGGTTTGCTTGCACTGAATTTACATGGAAATGTTTAATGAACAAAAGAGATTTGCTCTTTAGTGCCAGTTGTATAACAATGATTAAACTTGTCACATTACTTTTGCAAGAGAGAAATATCCTGTAGTGTGGCTTGACCTAAAACGGACCTAAAATAGGTTGTGGTCACTGGGGCCTCAGCGGCATTTGATCTATTATTCTTTAATTCTGTAGTACAGAGTTCTTAGGAACCATATATTTTACTTAGTAATAATTTTTTTTCTTTTAGTTTTTGTCCAGTGATTAAATTTCTGCTTGCAAGCTGGGATATATGAAGAAAACATTTTACTGTAGTGTAATGTATATAATATTATATTATAGTCAGGTGTTAAAGTGGGATTTGGCAGATGGGGAACCCTAAAACCCAGTGTAGTGGGGGAAAAAATGACTTACATTAACGTGACTCACACATAAAGCTCTACTGGGGCACAGGCCCCTAACCAAAATCACACTTTTTTTATTCTAGAATATCTGTTACATGTACAGTATAAACCGTTTTTAATGTGCTATATGTAGTTCCCTTCCTTGGCATACTATTACTGTCACTGCCATTCTGCTGCTGCTGAAACTGCTGGATAATATCACAATATCACAATAATAAAAAAAAAATCATGAAAAAATGTAGGTGCAAAGAATTTTTTAAACACTATAATTTAATGTATTGAGTCATCATTTAATTAATACAATACATTATAGCCTACACTTACTTACACAAACTCGCCAAGAGAAAAGTAGTTTCTGAAATACTTAAACCGGTCCCTCTGACCCCAACAACAATAGGTTAAAGTTTTAGAGATCAACATTAACATTAGCTGAAGCTCAGGTGTTCTTATATAAAAACCTAAAATTAAACAAAGCATTCCCCAGCAGTATTAGAGTCAGGGTGCTGCTATTTTGGGCCCCTTCAAAGCCTAAAAGTATGTTCTATACTGTTCTGACCCACTTTACCCCTGAGAATAGTACATAATATAAGTATATAATAGTATATATATATAATAGTATAATATTTACATATTTACATGAGGACCTGATGCCACCTAAATACCATGCTTCTATATGAATTTCAGACCAGTGATGAGAACAGGCTTTTGCGAAAGCATCCTTTCTTAAACCATGACTTAAAAATGCCATTTATACACGTGGTTGTCATGCAACGTCGCCGTCAGACAATCAGCCTGAACGAGCCACACCTGGCGGCGTGTTTATATAAGGGTCCTGATACCTCGGCATTTCATGTGATCATTTAGGTAGCACCAGTAAGGTATCAGGGCCAAAGACAAAGCCCTTCTAAAGCCCTGCTTCAGGGCTCTTATCATCATTAAAACATCTCGTGGTGCGGCTATGCATACCACGCCACGTAACACACTCGTCCTATCAAAATTGCCCGCATACGAAAATGACCATAAAGGTCTCACATTTTAAGCCATTTTACCCATCAAGACATAGTAAGGCAGTGATTATGCAAATTAGGGACAACTATTTGGACATGGAGGCTTGTCTTTTAGTTTATGTTTAGTATTTACAATAAAACGGTATACACATTATTAGACTCCACTTCTCCTATGTATGATATATACAGTCATATAAGCATCAGTTGAGCATTAGTTAGGCTTGATATTGTTCATAATGATCAATTACATGACTTAAACATTGTAACCACATTCTGATATTCATGATTATGGTGGAATTAATCAACCTAATTATTAGGTTGACTCCATATAATTTATACTTAATTATGATAATTACAACCTTTAAAATAAAGGACAGACTTAATCATCTTTAAGTGTCATCTTTACTTATTTTTATGTGTTCTATGATTTCTAAGTTTTCTTGTTATTGCAGGCTGGATATTGATGCTTGTTCTGCATTGTTGGACTGGTCTGAGCCAGCATGTGCCCATCATTCCAGCAGATTGCAATAAGAACATTATACTGCCATGCAGCGTCAGTGATCCAGGTAGAGGTTATCGTTATATAGTTTGGTATAGAAATGACACCGCTATCATTAAAAGGAATAATGTCGGAGTGACATTTTATAACAAGTCCTCGCCTGCATCTCTGGGAGTCCAAGATACACTGGTGTTACTTAACGTGCAGCCCTCTGACTCCGGATACTACCATTGCTTCTTGGCTGCAGAAGTTGGCCAAAAAGATAGGCAGTCATACGTTGGACTCACAGTTTCAGGTTTGAAATTTCTACTATACTACACCAGTGTGTCAGTGATTAAAATAATGTACTGATTTAACAATGCTAAATTTGTATTTTTAATGCAGCTGAACATCTGTAAAACAAATTGTTTCTGTCACGCTCTCAACGTTTCACGCTGATCCAAGACCGCACCTGTCATTTGACATTTCCGTTCCCACGCTGTCATGCTCTTCATCACGCACCCTTGTTTTCCCACGCTGTCATGTCACTTCCCACGCCCCCGGTCCGCCCCGCCTGCACACCGGTTTCTCATTCAGCGCTGATTTCCCTGAGCTTATAAGGAAGCGCAGCGCACCATGTCTTTGACCGATTATTGTGTATCTCGAACCAATTCTCTCGCGTTAATTTTGATAGCCTCCACGTTGCCAAGCTTTTTTCCCGATTCTCGTTTCTCTTCTCCTCGCTTTCCGATTCTGATTTGTTTGCTACGCTGACGGATTTAACGGCTCTCGACCCAATGCACGCTCTCTCGACCACGGCTTATCTTCACGTCTTGGCACAGACACCACGCTGACGGATTTCACGGCTCACGACCCAACATGCTCTCTCCTCGACTACGACCCCGCTCCACGATCACGGCACGTTTCCCGCGCCAGCGGACTTCCCGGCTCGATACGCACGCACTCATTCATCCAAGAACAGTCAACGCCTCGTTCCTGCACCTGCGCCTGGATCCGCCTCTGCGAACCGACGGACACCACGTCCCTCCTGACAGAATAATCTGGCCATACTATGGATCCAGCAGGATTAGACAGGATGAAACAGGCGCTGGAGAATCAAGGCGCTCTTCTTGGTAGACATCAGGAGGAGCTGGTCACCACCAGATGCAGCACCTCCAGATGCCTACAGCACGGTCCACACTAACGGACCTCCCGCGAGAGCCACACCTGCCAGCCCCTCCCACTTACG
>JAOVVA010110539.1:0-11590 GCA_028565275.1 Leiocassis micropogon | reverse complement strand
TATTATTATTATTATTATTCATACTAATAATAATAATTTCCCCCCCTAACCATGGCTTGGAATGTGGAGAGGATTTTGTTGAGAATATTTCTTATACTGTTTCTGAGCCTTAAAAATATAACTACATCATAAAGAAGGTACTGCATGTATTTCTTTTCAGCACAATGTGTAAGCAGTTCTCCTTGGTACAGCGAGTGGTTTCTTTGAGGAGCTGGCACTCAAAGCTCTCTCTCTATCCACCTCTAGACAAAGGGCAGTGACTTAATCTGATCACTTGGGTAAGGTCCCACTTTACATATCAGTCAGGGAGCCAATGCGATTTCCAACTCCCTATCTGTCTGAATCTGCAGTCTTAGAAGACAGACACTAAAGATTAAGGGCATGGGGGACCAATTCACTGTATTAAACATAAAGGATGTGCATCCTGTCTTCTTTACTCTGGCATGAATGCTAATAATGGACTCATAGACATACTGTATATCAGTGATTTTGCTCTTTATTTTGAGCCCTACACATACATCCTTTCATCAGCAATTTTCTTTTATGTTGTAAGATAATGCTGGTTTGGAAATGACTGTTTATTAGTGCAATAACTTACCCCTAATTTGTTTCATTAAACCATTAACAAGTGCAATCCTTTAATAAATTTAAAATTGTAATGTTTGGCAAATTACTGTATAATCAGTAGTACCTCCCTGTTGTGCAATATTTTTGGATAACAGCATAATCCTTGTCTCCTTGTGTTTGTCCTACTTATTGGATTTGCCCAAATTAACCTCACGCTGAGTACACACAGTGCATCCTCCCTTCACCACATTTTTGTACATTAGGAACTTTTTATTTCATTCATTTCATTATGAAAGAAAAGTATAACTTGGAACAAAAGACAATGCCTGTGCCACCAAACACATCTAGTATGTGCTTCCCTTAAAATATACTATGACATTTTTTATGACATTAGTTAATCTAGTTAAAGTAATGCAAAGTTTAAAATGCTCTGAGCCATAAGCCATTTTCAGGGTAATTTTCCTACTATTACTCAGGACAGTCTAAGATTTCCATATATTCTATCTGTTGAGCACTCTGGCACACTGTACAGGATAAACAGTATAGAGAATGTGTGAAGGATTGTGGGATATTCTATACCTTAGCATTTTAAAGAATTTTATACATAGTATAAAACATAGTACAGAAGTAATTAATATTTTCATAATTACAGTCAATGATCAAGGTGCTTTACTATAAACAGAAAAAAATTGCAATATGTATACACATATTACACAACAGACAATAACTTAAAATCCATAACAGATGTCAGTATCACTAGGACCAAATCATTGAACTCACCAATGACATGCTCTGCCACTTCCTCTGCAGCAAGTTTTTTTTTTTTTGGTGTCATATCTAAATTTCATCTCTCTCTCTCTCTCTCTCTCTCTCTCTCTCTCTCTTTCTTTCTTTAAGTCAATCCTCAACGTTTGTGACTTGATCTGACCTGACCTCGAATTCAATGGTCTTGTTTTTTTTTCAGTGATCAGTACATTCTAGGAGGCTTCAAAACTATATAATAACACATGTAGGCTTAGTTAATTAAAACAATAAAAACAACAAAAAACTGTTAATTAGAAGGTTTGTCCAAATTTTTGACTGATATTTTCAATACATACATGCACATATGAAATGTGTCCTTCTTTTAATCAAGACTTTATGCAAAGTGGGATGTAATGTAAGCACAATGTTGGAGAAGATGCAGTAACTTGTTGGATTGCTTGAAAACACTATTGCACAGTCACACAGTTTGGATATTTTGAAAAAGTCAGGTCTGCTGTTTATTTGGATATGTGGTATGCGATAAAGCAATGACATTTGAACAGGAAGCATAAGTGTGAACATGCATAAATAAATGGGAAGGTATACTGTATATTGTTTCACAGTAAATTGATCTGCTTCCATTATATGCTTATTGTGGTGTACATTAAAGTGTTGAGCATCAATATATAGTTTAGACCCTCTTTTTTTCCCGTGATATGTTTTATATCCATGCATATACGAGATCATACAAGCTCATGAGCAATTCAAACTTATGGATTTGAGTGTGCAGATGAAAGTAGCATTGCAGATTCTAAATATGATACATTTTATTTAAATTCAAATCAATTTTATCTTACAGTGGTTCATCACACAGACAAGACCTGCTGCACCATGTGTCTAGGTAGAACTAGGTAAAACTAAGTTTGAAAGACTTATTTGTGCAATTAAAAAGTTTTAGACAGCAAACTCTTAGACTTTGTCTTTATATTTTCCACCATCCATCAAATCTCTAATTCTGGTTTATATGCAACAGACACTAGTTGATGTCAGAGTGTGAGTTCATAATGTCAAGTTTATTTATTGCTCTCTGAATATTTCACCTGTCTATGAATTAGGTCCTTGGGGATGCAGCTCTTATGGTGTAATAATCCATTATGAGCTAACACCCCCGACCCAAACACACACACACACACACAAACACACACACACACCTAAACACACACACACACACACCTTCACCTCATGATGTCTGTCTGTATCCAAGGCAACATGAGGTGATGTAGTGCACCACACAACTGGGGAACATAATTTGACAGAATGATACATAACTGCTTATTGCTTTTCTCTTCGAGAGGAAATGTAAAGCAGAGATTCTTTACTCTATCATTCCCTCTGCCCATTAACGACCCCCCCACCCTAAAGCGCTGCCTCTGTTTAGTCTTTCTTTCTATGTGTTTTCCCCTTTACTTAACATATATAGCAGGAGTAATTATAATATCCACATGCAAGGCACATTTATTCATTTGAATGTATTCATTTTTTTTATTATTATTTTAATCAGGGATCTTTTTAGTGACCAGTGACATTTTTTTCATGTTTAGTGCTTTTAACAAAGTAGCATTTACAGAGATTCAGATGTGCATATGTCCATAAAAGGAAGGCAGAGGTGATCACAAGCAAAAGCCATTTGAGATGACATGAGGACCATGTTCCATTGCAATATTGATAAATGAAACAACATCAAACGTTATCAATACAAAGATCAACACCGTATGTGGACTGTCTGCTCATCAAAAGTTAGACAAAAAGGTAGACACAAAATAAATTAAGCATTATCAAACATAAATGAATTAGCTTCAATATTCTACACCTCAAATACCATCATTGATGAATTGCCTGGGGAAAAAAAAAAACACGTTCTAAAAAGATAGTGATAAAAGATAGTGCTGTTCACTTTTTTGAAGCCAAAAGCATATTACATGAACATTGTATATCCATCCATTTTTTTCTGTTTAACCGGGTCCGGGTTGTGGGGGCAGCAGTCTATGCAGATACACTCAAATCTCCTTCTCCTTAGCCATCTCCTAGTCCAGACAAGATACATGATGATCTCCCTATCTTGTCCTTGGTCTTCCTCTTGGGTCTTTTTCCCATTGGACAAGCCCAAAGCACCTCCTCAGGAAGGCATTTCGGGGATTTCCTAACCTTGAGAGCATGTATGGGTGCATCATGTTAATTTCTAAAGACATTCACAAGCTACGCAACAAACAAACGCAGGATACATGACGCATGTTCACAAACGTAGTTCTTTGCTGCAGCTAGAAATTAAGTCAATAAAAATTGTGAACAGACTCTGTGCCAATGGTTGGCCCTGGTGGAGTACAACATGTGCTGGGAACAAGACGGTCTAATGTTGATAATGCAGATAAGACTGTCACTCCAGTTATACATACCTACATGATAATGGGCCCATCACCTCATACTTAAGAAATACTGGGCTAGTTGTGTATGCCTTTTCCAGGTCCACAAAACTCGTATAGATTGATTGGGGATGAAATTTGACTCCTATGAATCCACTAACATCTTTGGGGATTAAATCCACTAGATCCACCAATAACCATGGTCTCTCCCCTGTCATGCGGAGGGCCAAGTTCAATTCCCAGCTAATGCCCAAACCCCAGCCACTCAATGTAGTGCCAGTCTAAAGTACTGATATAATAGGAGGGTTGCATCACAAAGGGCATCTGGTGTAAAACCTGTGCCAAGCTTGTGTGCAGATCGGATGGTCTGCTGTGGTGACCCATTGCCGGGAGCAGCCGAAAGACCAACAACAATTGGGTGTCTCTCTCACTATTATGTACTAAAAAAGATAAAGCTGTTGAAGAAGATCTTGCAGTGATACAATAATGCATGGGGTGATCTCTGCTTGTTTATCCATTCAAGAACGACATAAGTAGTGTAATGTAGCTTGAAAAAGCTTGGAGGAAATCAGTTGTAGGCTAACTGTACCTGATTGTAGCTTGTCAATGTGTGTTGGCTCTTGCTGTCATCCAGTGGTCATTATGTTTGAAGGAAGTCTGATGTGACATGTCCTTGCTGAGGCAATTCTCCTTCCTCAAAACTGTACATTAGTGACTGCTGGGGAAAAATCACAAAGCACTGAACCTTTCCCAGAATGACAGGCCCTCTCTGACTCACATCTCTGACCTCTCTTTGATCATTCTCAGAACACCCAAAAAGCATTTCTTACTGGAAACTGTCAGCATAACTCTTATCTTAGATGACCCCTGACCTGTGATTCAGTTTAAAGCTCAGCAGTGGGCCTTTCTTTGAAGTAATCAGACTGACTTTTGCCTGGACTGACTATTTCCTTAAGCAGATAGTGTATAAAGCACATTCAAGAGTTGGTGTGTGCTTGTTTGAAGGTGCAATCTTAAAGGAATACTCTACATTTTTTTAGATGAATTTTGCAAGGAAATTCTGAGTTGCTTTATTTAACCCACAATACCTACCTGCTGAGAGCAGTACATTGGGATATAGCTTTTACTTTCACACTCCTTGCATAAAAAGCGAGAGCATCTGTTCTTTAGTCCCTTAATCTGGTCTTTCACCTCCTCATCTGTACATCTGTACACTCAAACAGATCAACTTCCAAAGCTTTAACTTTCATACTAATACTGCCATCAGTGTCATAATGCTCCTTTCTCTTAGCCCGCTAACTAAACAAACCAGTTCCAGGGAGTAAGACAGCACAATGTGTATCCATATAATGCAGTAAATACTTGGTATGCATCCCTTCTACTAAGCTATCATTAGAAAATTAGCTTTCCTGCTTATGAATTGTGGTCTTTTAGGTGAAATAGGATCACATTGTTTGTGCAGTTGTTGTTATTGGTCACTTAAGCATTCATTCATGTTTTATTAAGTTCTTAGATTGTTGCATTATATTACCACGACAGTCTAGGGTGGTGTGATGCAGTCTACTGCAAAGTCAAAGTCACCATTTCCACCTCAAAAGTTAATAATTTTTCAATAGGAAATCAAACAAACAGTTTTTTCTTCTTCTTTTTAAAATTATGAGCACCATATTATATTAAAATTGCATTTACACTGATCAGCCGTAGCAGTAAAACCATGAACATTATAGGCAATAATGTCTCTGAGACTCTGGGGATGTGCTGTCTAGCACCAGAATGTTGGCCGTGCATCCTTTGGGTGCTGTGGGTTGTGGGCTGTAGCCTCTGTGGTTTGTACTTGTCTGACTGGTACATCCCATGGGTGCATTGGGCGCTAGAGTGTTTAAAAGCCAGGTCGGCAGCCTTAAGCTCTTTGCCTGCTGGGCCCCTTGAGCTGTAGGCTGCTGTGCGCTTCTAGTGCCTGTCTATCATGGCCAGCATTGGATTTTGTTTTTGGTGATTTGTGACACATTGGCTTTTCTGTAGGATTAGAGCTGATAGTCTGGCTTTGTCCTATCACATGTGGGTGAGCCTTGGGTGCCCATGATCCTACCACTGGTTTACCGGTTTATAACACCGATAATCGGTGTTAATGTGCTGCTCGGTATATGGAGCTTTGAACACACTGGGATGCCCCTCAGTCAGACTGATAAGGTAGGTGCCAGGCAGCCATTGCGCTGTACCCCTTAACTCAGTCACTTAACTTCTCATCAGGATGGTGGTGTACAGTAATGAGCATCGCATCTTCATAGTGCGAACCTGTCGGGTCACCAATTTGTTTAAACGATGTCAGAGTAAATTTAGGAAGAAATATGATATTCCTGACGTACCCTCAAAGAGTGTCATTCAGATGATGGTATAAAAACTGGAAACAACGGGATCATTGATCCCTTTTCATGGCGGAGGCCATTTAAAAACGTTCCAAGACACAATCAGTGTCTTATCCAACATGTCAGAGAGCTGCAAAATGGATGAAATTGCATGTGTACCGTGTCAACATCATTTAGGAACTCAAATCACGTGATATGGAGAAAAGAGTCAGATACTGTCACTAGTTCTGGTACTGTATGTTCAGGAACATGAAGCGCCACGTCGAAATGTGTCTGGCAGAAACAGAGATCACGTTCAGCATTGCATGCTTTGTAGTCGATTACACATACATCAAGGTACGTAGCGTATTTTTTTGGTTCAGATTGCTTCATCAAAGTGAGGGTTAATAATGAATATTTGAGGAACCTTTCGAGTGAATCACTCTGTACTGTATATGTTCAAATAATTTATTTATTTATTTAAAAAGTTACTTTTAGATAAACGCGTATAAATAAATAGTATGTGGTATGGGTCAGTAGTATGTTAGTATAATGTGACCCTTTACCCAAAAGGGGTTTGAAATGATAGTGATTTTTGGCTAGATGTTGATTAAATAATTCTGACTGATAGAAAATTCCTTTCTCTCCATCAAAGCCACAATGCCAGCCTTTGTATTTTAACTGAGCTGTTTGATGATGAACAATGACAAGAATGTCTCAGCCGTTACAATGCAGTCTTATACTGTATATCCTCATAATTTCTATTCACATTCTTATCACAGAACAGTTAAAATCCTCCAATGCAACCTCTTTCTCAAGTAATTGATGATGGATTGACATTATGCACATATTTCCCCAAATGCTTTTCTCATCTATTTCTAACAATCAGAAAAAACTATCGCTTGTGTATATTCTTGTCTTTGATTTTGAGAAAGACAGCAACCCTCCAGCACTCATTAGACATTAAATCAGAGCATTCCTTTAACAAGCCTCTTAAGCTATTTTCTCCCAAAGTCTCATCAGTGGCTCATTAACATAACGACATTCTTTAAATCTGAAGCAGTGGATTTATCTGTCATAGAAGAGCAGTGATGCAATGACAGGGTTGAATTTGGTAACCACGCTGACATGAAATGTGTTTCCACAGATGTTATAACTGGATCTCCTCCATATTATCATGTATGATGAAACAAACTGGAAATTTTATACTGCTGAAACAGACTCAGGATTAAATCCAGTTTGAAGAGTTCACATATTTGCATTATTGTTGTTCTTTTGAACACAATGGCTGTGTAAATCTTAAATTAGAGATATTGACAAGAACATGCAAGGGAAAGATGACCAGTAAATCCTTGAATCCTTCTTGTCTGGACAAACAGATGACATGATAAAACAGTTTCAGTGGTGATGTTTTAATGATTAACTATAGAAAAAAAAAGTAATGGCTATAAAAATATGAAATTATATTTATCTAATAAAAATGTGGTGGCATGGTGGGTTAGTGGCTTGGGTCCTGTGTTTGATTCCTGTGTCGGGTCTGTGTGCATGGAGTTTGCATGTTCTCCCTGAGCGTTGTGGGTTGCATTCAGGTTCTCCAGTGACCTCCCATAGTCCAAAGACATGCAGATTAGGCTAATTGGTGTTCCCAAATTGTCCTCTGGAGAAATGGTAACCACTCCAATATCTTTGCCAAGAAAACCACATGGACAGCTTTTAGGAAGGCCTGGCGTGCTACTGTATGGTTCATGAGATCACGAAGAGTCAGACACGACTGAACGACTTTAAAAATATAAAATAATTTTTTATTATGTTATATATAAAAGGTTTCTCTTTTGAATTTAATGCATGGACAATAGTTGTCAGTTCAACAATCAGACCAGAGGGAAAAAAGTGCAAAATCATGTGAAAAGTTTTCATTTAACTAATGCATGTGACTGGCCAGGAAGTTCATTCAAAGCACTAACATTGGAAAATCTTTCCAAAAGTGTCCCATATTCCTCAGCATTATTACACATTGGGCTCTTGAGCAAGGCCCTTAACTCTCAACTGCTCATAGGTATAATGAGATAAAAATGTAAGTTGCTCTGGATAAGGGCGTCTGCCAAATGCCTAGATGTAGGTTACACCATACTAAATTCAGTTTTATTTATATAGCTCTGTTTACAATGGTCGTTTGGTCATTGTCACAAAGCAGCTTTACAAAATAATAATAATAATAATAATAATAATAATAATATGAAAATAAGTTTGAAATGTGTAAGGAAATGTGTATAAATCAAAATGATCAGTTTGTCCCTGATGAGCAAGCCGAGGGCGACAGTGACAAGGAAAAACTCCCTGAGATGGCATTAGGATGAAACCTTTAAATTTAGACTCAACAGAGAATCCATCTTTATTTTGGTGATATCAGAAAGCAGGGATTGAGTATCAAATATCAGAATTTACACACATACTCATGTAGATCATGCATCATAAAACTATATATAATGATTGTTAATGTAGATATGATTATGTATTAAAGGACATTAACATAAACTTGTGATTTGAATTGCTACTCCCAGATCTGCAGCTATAGAAAATTACTCAGACCAAGCAATGAAGAATTTAACATTGCTGTGATACAAAGACAAATATACACCAGTTAATTCTGACAGAGTAATCTGAGTGTAAAAGATGAATTCCATAAGTGGTAATGTAGAGCATAGTAACAGCAATAGGTCTTTTAACTATATGTATCACTTCATGTTAGGTGTTCTAATGGTATCGGACGCCAGCATGGTTAATAGTAAGTCTGTCATGATTCACGACCTGCCTGTCTGTTTTTTCCCATGCTGTCCCTTTCCCTACGCGGTCATGTTTACCTAGCCCATCATGTGTCCTTTTCCATGCCCCTGTTTCTGCCCAGTCTGTACACCTGTCTCGAGTTCCTGGCTGATTACTCCAGCACTTAAGCATGCGCTGCATGCTGCTTAAGCGGTGGATTATTGTGTGTTTCTTTGCCTAATTGGCTAATGAAATTTTTGTTTCATGGTTTTCATGTTGCCGATTTTGCCTTGTTTTATTGTTTTCCCGTTTTCTTGTTTCACGTCTCTTGAATTGGTTTGTCACTTTGCTGTTTGATTTCCTGGCTTTGATCTTGCGCTTCCTCATTTTTGACCATGGCTTTTGTTTCATGTTTTTTGGATCGTTGCCTCCTTGTTTGATTTCCCAGTACCAATCTAACGCTTCCGCTTTTGACTACAGCTCTCGTTTTGTGATTTTGTTCAGACATTTCGTTATTTGACTCTCTGGTGTTTGACCCTTGCTTTCACCTTCTGACCACGCTTTTGTCTAACATTGCAATCATTCATCTGCGATTGGATTCACCTTGTGGATGCACAAGATTCAAACATGTCAACATGGCCCCAGCTGGCCTCTTCAGGCCCCTGCCTATCCCGTACCACCTGTGGTCCGACATTGCTCTGGACTTTGTCACATGGTTACCCACCTCAAATGGCCACACCTGTATTATGGCCATGGTATGGATTCTCTCATAATAGAGGATTAGTTCTCTAAAGCTGCTCATTTTATATTTCCCTGCCAAAACTCCCATCCGCCAAGGAGACCGCCAAACTCATGATTGACCATGTCTTCAAGCTCCATGGCCTTCCTAAGGACATTGTCTCAGACCTGGGCCCACAGTTCACCTCTCAATTTTGGAGGGTGTTTTTTGTTAACTGATCAGGGCCATTTCCAGCCTGTCCACAGGGTTTCAACGGTCAGACTGAGTACACCCACAACACCCAGGCCTCATAATCTACCGGTCTGTCTTCCTTCCAGTGCTGTTTGGGGTACCAATCACCCTTGTTTCTTTCCCAGGAGGAGTAGGTCAATGTTCCTTCGGTCCAAGGGTTAATCATAGGATCATAGATCTGGCTGCAAGCTAGAAGGATGCTAGAAGCTTCACCAGAAGCTACAAGAGACTAGCTGTCTGCAGGTGCTCTCAGGCCGTTAAGTACAAAGTGGAACAGAGAGTCATGCTCGCTACCCGAGACATTCCCCTGAAGACTCTTGCTCCCCTCAACTATGCGGCGGATCAACCCCATGTTTCACGTATCCCAGGTGGCACCTCTACATCAATGAAATGATGTCATCATCTGCACCTGTTTCTCACTGGTTCATCCCATAAGTTATTTATTTATTTTTTTTATGTTTGAATGATTCATTGGTCACTCTAACTGCTTAGGTACAAGGACAGGACTGAAAATGAGTGCCAAAAATTTCCTTCAGGAAGCCTGGAGAACTAGTCCTCAAGAATACATTAACAATACAAGAAAGTCTGACTCTTTGGATGCAAAATATGAAGAAATGTGGTGCAGTACTATACAGTACTGAATATTTAATTTTCTTAATTTTCCTATTTTTATTGTGTGTGTGTTGGGGTGTGGATTTGCATGCTTAATGGTAAGCACCTTTGCAACTCTACAAATATTGTACCTTCCCCAGTGAGGGTAAAAGAGAATTGAATGTTGATGTGAATGCTGAATAAGCAGTGTCGCCTGACTCTGGAGTGAGCGAGTCCTGTCTAATTACAGTTGATCTGACAGAATGGCTCAAAGGGAAGGTGGGGTTTAATTGCATTGTGGAGATGGCATGTATTGGACTCTACCCAGGCTGCATCGCTCCTTCACCTTTGTTCTCCTGCAGGATTTGCTGGACTCGTGTAATGAGACAGAACACCCTCACACACACATAAACACACATATAGAAGTGGAATGCATACTAATAATGTGGACAATTTATCTGCCACCAGGGAAGCTGAGATTATAACAAACAATAATAATATGAATGCAGAAAGCAAAAACAGTAACACTTATGTAGCCATGTACATTCAGTTTACTCATACTTTTACACTACAGATATTTTTGCAACCATAAAATACCTTGTTTTTTTCTGTTGTGTTGCTTAGCAACCAAAGTTTACTGATAATAAATATTAACCATATGTCTGTGTATTTACAGGGTATATGGCGTGGTACACAAATTGTTAATTGCACATATTATTAATGTTTATTTATTTATATTTACCATGAAACCATGGTTTCATTTCACAGATCATAAAATCACTGCAATATGCCTGCTTTAGGCTTAATGCATAGGTAAAGAACTGACATATCCATGGGGTCATGTAGTACAGAGTGCCACTGTTTCTATTCCATGCTGATGCTTGTCACTGCTGAAGGTGCTTACAATGGGCATGCAAGCATTAGAACTAGACCCTGAAGCAATGAAAGAAGGTAGCCTGGTCTGATGAATCATGGTTTCTTTTGGCCAGGTGTGTGTATGCTAGAGATGGCACCAGGATGCACTATGGAAAGAAGGCGAGCCAGCAGAGGCAGTGTGATGCTGTGGGCAATGTTCTGCTCAGAAACCTTGGCTTTCATGTGTATGTTTCCTTGAAAATTTGAATATTACATGCAATCAATAAAACAAGGATTGTACATAGAACATATCGGACCTCTGAAAAGTATAAGTA
>JAOVVA010110398.1:0-11593 GCA_028565275.1 Leiocassis micropogon | reverse complement strand
GTCATTAGTCTGGCTGCAAGTACATTTAAGTATGCTTTGGCATGCTAGGATTTAGTATACTTAGCATACTTTTTTTTTTTACTAGGGTTGGGTATATACACTAATGTAATATATATTTGCACTCCTTTTGTGGCTGTAATAGCCTTCATTCTACTTGAAAGGCTCTTGAAATGTTGATGTGAGGATTTGCCTAGTTACACTCAAGATTCCACATTACACAAAAACTCCAGGAAAAATGGAGTGGTATTGGCTTATAAGAGCACACACCTCATGAATGTATATCCTCTGTTTGGTGACAGCATGTGACATTCTCAGGTAGAACATTTTTACAGGCTCCTGATTGGTCATCATGGCATCATTTGTGGTTAAGACTATATACCCATATTCTGGTTTGGCATGCAGAGACAGCATGTTTTTATGTTTTATATTAAGTGAATGATGACAGGGGGGGTTTTTTTTTTTTTCAAAAACATCCATGGACTAGGCCTTTACCTGAATAGTCCGATGTTGATTATTTTGCAAGGCAAATAACAGGTTTCAATTAATTTACTTGTTCTAATATTTAAACATTTTCCTAGTTTACAGGGATGGGGATGGCAAATACTTTCATTACTGGGTATAGAAAAGTATCTAGCACAAAACTTCTACTTCTAGTTTGCTTCTACTAAACATTATGATTTCATTTATGGTGCAAGTTTAACTTTAGGCATACCAAAAGACTGCCAAAGTGTCTTCAAAATCGGTCAGTTTTGCATGATGTGGTGACAAATCTGGCCGGACAGGCATAGACATACAGACAGTAAAGATATCATTGAAAGAGCGAGTTCTGACCAATGTACAAAGAAAACTTTTCTTTTATTTATATAGATAATCTTCACATGATGTTCATTTATAAAATAAGCTGTTTTATTCAGATGGATAAAAATGTTTAAGGTCATATGATGCCTAATTAAAGCTTGGCATCTTCATAATAAAGGATATGTAAGTAATTTTTATTTGCAACATTTGGCAGACACCCTTATTTAGATTGACTAGAATTAAGGGATTTGCTAAGGGACCCTAAAGCTTGGTAGGGCAGAGGTTATCACAATCTAAAAATATGGTTTTGTTAGTTCAAGAGAGAGATCGATAGAGAGAGAGAGAGAGAGAGAGAATATCATTAAGTATAAAAATACTAAGTAAAAAATATTCCTTATGTATAAGACTCACCTGTTCTATGATCAGAATACTTTGTTGCATGAGCAATGTTTGATACCTCAGACTTTGCTGACTGTTTGTCCAATGTCCAAACAGCAAAGAAGAGCATGGTGTCATTTTTAATGGTACTGTTAAGCTGGAAAGAGTGTTGCTCAGCTGATCCTGACTCCTGAGGCTGAAGTGCTGATGTGTTGAGTAAATTAGTGCTGCTGAAGTTGTGTTGAAGCATCTTAAAATCTTTACTCCATCTGATTTCGTAGGACTGGGCTTAAACAAAAATGCAATAATACTATTAGAGATTTTATTTATACGGTAAGAGTAAATACTCTTAGGCTATGACCTCTTTCGTACAGTGGGAAAATAATTATTTTATCCCCTGTACAGTAGATTTTGTAAGTGTGCCCACTTACAAATAAATTAAGGGTCAATAATTTTTTATCTAAGGCCCCCATTTTACCTGGCCAAAATTGCTACAGAAGTTGTTGCGGTCGCTAGCAGTTCGGTAAATTGTATCAACCACAAATCGAGTCATTAACTATTTAAACAAATTCGGAAGGACATGATAACGATTCTACAGCACTTTTTGACAATAAGGTCATGTTATCGAGGTCATGAAAACAACTTTCCGGCACATTTTGACAATGAAGAAGTGTTATTGACATAACATTTTAATAGCCGGCCATTAAGGAATTTAACAATGTTCTACTGAGCCCTAAATGAATCATAATAAAAACTATACCACCACTATAAAGCGAAATTAAAATGACACTACTGACTACTGATGACTTAAATAAAGCTGCTTACATTTGCACACACTTTCACTTTGCAATAGGCAATGTTTATTTAGTGAGTATATATGTCTGTTTTTGTCACGTAGGGGCGTGGGGGTGAAGGATCCAAACACAGAGTAAGCATATACTGCTTCTCTGATTGAGCCCTGCAGTGCGAATGCAGAAGAGTAGAGCTGGTGTATGTAGAGAGCGAGTGCAGCGCTTATAGTCAATGAGTTCAGTGGCAGGAATGCGGAAGTGCCGAGCGCGCGCTCACCATTTTTCTGAATGGGCTCTGTGTTTTTATAGGGTATTATTATTAATTTTACATTTTATCTGCTTTGCAAAAGCTGCTGGTCTTTTTTACAGGGTCATGATTGGTCATCATGGCATCATTTGTGGTTGTGCATCGGTCCAGATTCGGGAGCAAATTCGGCTAAATAGAATGGGGATATTAGCTTTATGTTAAAGGATAGAAACAGCATATCAATTAAAAATTCAGAAAAGACACATATAAACGTTATAAATTAAGTTACATTTTAGTGAGTGGTACACAAAATCATTTAAGAAGGTGCTCCTAACAACTTGTTATTTGTACAAAAGTGGGGTCCACAGAATCTCTATCTTCCATTTAAACCTTACCACCATGGGCAAAACCAAAGACCTGTCAAAGAATGTAAGAGACAACTTTACAGGGGATCAAATAATTCTTTTCCTCACTGTATGTAAAATAGATGTGAATAATTTATGATGACATTTTAATATTATAACATACTGTACCTACCTAGTATTACAGTTTTCAATAAATAATTGTATCTATTTAAAACTTCTTGTTTGAACAGATTAAATAAAAGTGGCACTGCACATGGAGTTCTAAGGTTAAAATATTCTAGAAGTTTCCTTAGACAAAAATTCTCAGCCTATACATATTTACTGTACTGTATATACAAGCAAACATGTTTGCAGTCAGGGCATGACATAATCTACGAGAACCTTTTTGTATAGGATTCTGATTGGCCATTATGGTTTTGTGATTAGGGTTACAGTACAGTATATTGTCATTTGCACATTTGACATCATGTTTTTGCATTTTCGTGTAGATTTAAAAATACCCCTGACCTACATCTTATTCTGATTAGTCAAGTGTTGTTGATTAATTTGTATGGCAAATAGCAGAATTAAATTAATGTGATTGTTCTGCTAATAGTTTCTAATAACAGTTAGTTCAATCGGACAGGGATGGCAGACATTACGTATAAAAAAAGCAAATAGTAAATAATTATTTATAAAAAACATAATCACTAACAGTGAAACTTTTTTAAATAATATATTTATTTTACAATTATGAAAGGTGTCTCCACTGTCAGCACTTTGTACCAGTCAGTAAATCTGACTATAACAGAAAGACACAGAGAAACTTATTACTATTATTTGTGTAAGTATAAAAACATAATCAGTACATGTAAAACTCACCTGTTCCCTGATCACAATCCTCACCAGGAGCTGTCCAGTTAAGAAACACCGTGTCCTCCCGGATTACAGCAATCACATCTACGATCTTGTTTGGAGGGAAGTTTAAAGGTGCATCTTTTTCCACCACAAAACTCTCCCCAGTTACTACTCTGGTGAACCTGCCATTGTCCTCTGTCTGCACATTTACTGCGGGCTTAGGAGGGTTTAAAACCACTTCACCTGTAAAAAGGACATGAATCCTCGTTATAATCCCTGAGACAGTTAAAGGTCTACGATGTGTCACTGGTTCCCAAAGTGCCCTATTACCATCCCCACCTCATTTCCTGAACACAATTCCCACCCAATCCTAACTTTTCCCCACATCGCTTCTACCTTGTTCTGTTACAGATAGATATAGTATGCTTCCATAATCCAATTAAGAATGCTTTTATTTATTATTTTATAAAATTTGACTTTAAAATATATTTTTATGTTAATGATAATTATTTTAAGTATTACATATTTAATTGATCTGTTTCACATAGACAATAGTTACCATCAACAATATATCCAGGGACATACAGAGCACCACTGTGTCTGGGCAGATGAAAGTGGACACCTTCATGTTGACTTTCCACTCTCACTTTTAGACTGTATCTTCCACGTTTAAATTTTATGAAATAACTGGAATAGACACCATCATCTTTGAAAGCATCAGCTCCTGTAAAAGATAGGCCCTAGATAAATATTTTGTATTTGTAACAGGGGTTCCGGTTAGAGGCTTTTATTTTGATAAGCATGCAGGCTGCTCGTGATTTAAGTGGCTGCGATTGGTTGGAGAGTTAAGAGAGAGAGAACCAGTCAGAATGAGTCTGGGCTGAAGCTTTTTTTTTTTTTTTTTTTTTTTTAAAGTAAAAAATAGGGCGTGTCATGGAAGAAAGAGGAAAAAAGGGCAGGCACAAAAGAAAGCGGGAGAAAAAATGTTAGTAATTGTGAGTAAGCGAAATCTGTAAAAGTAACTGAGCTGAGAGTTTGTTTAATTTAGGTGGCTACTTTTAAATGACACAGGTAACAAGTTTACCCTGATAGCCCCTGTTTTAGCGTGGTGCGCATTGTGTTTAGCGTGCAATTTGCTAACAGCAAGTGAGAGTGACTAATTAGGTAGCTGATAACGCCACTGATGTGTAACGTAGCGCATGGTTGTCGCAGTGAATCCGGCGTGCAGTTGAACTTCGGATGTAGACGCCAGAGTGTGCCAAAGGGGCCTGCGTGCATCCTGTGGAGAAATTTACAGACACCGTGGACGGCCTGTGCGACTTGGAGTGGAGTGGATAAACAGTTGAGGCTTCGTAGAAGATACGAGAAACCTCTGGGTCCTTCAGACAAGCTGGGACGTGAATAGTGCTATTTCATTGCCCTGCCATCCATCGACTTTTGCCAGTGACTCCTCTCAACCAACCCTCTGGAGATTAAGGTAGTGAGTTCCAGTTTTATTGTTTGTAGCATGTTCAAGGAGACACAAGAAGAGCATTGAACACACTTTTTGAGCCCAAATGCATATGTTTATACAGTATGTTGCATCATTTCAGCAAGTGACTTGCATTGAATGCTTCATCGCAGTAGTTTGAAGACTTACTTGAGAACTTTGAACTAAGATGCCATCAAAAATATATCCAGGGACATACGGAGCACACGTGGAACAGACTTTCTTGTGAAATTGTTCTGATCAAAACCAGGCTGCTCCTGAGCTCATGGTTAGATAGACAGTGTGAAGGTAGCACAGTGTGTTAATAAGCGTCACACTTCTCTCACAATCATACATGCGCGCGCGCACACACACACACACATACACATACATATATATATATATATATACACATACAAGCACATACTCGCATACACCCCACACGCATACTTGCATACACGTACACGCACTCATACTCGCACACATACTCACATTCATAGTGAGCGGGCATTGCCTGCCTGGGTGTGCATTCCTGACACGTGCGTGGCCCAGCTTACATATTATTCAATAATTTTTCCAGAAATTATCATTTTATGGATGTTTTAAACGTGTTACCTTTTCCATTATCAAGCAGCTGCAGTTTTTCTGAGTGTCCAGTATCTGACTCCAGAGTCGCCCAAACACTGACCCCCAACACAGGAACATAATTCTGACTGACCTCAGCCAATACAATCATAGGTTTGGTGCTGTCACTGAGCTGCTGGCTCATTTTGGCTGTAACTGTGACTGGGGGGAGATCTTCACCAGCTGCTCGACTCATTGCTGTTAAACTCATTTGCTGAGCAGCTGTTTCTCTGTTGAGGAAGCTGTATTTCCAATCCCCAGGCTACGAATATAATGATGTTCATTAAGTTATTGCCTATTTTATTTGATTCGGTTTCTTTTTTTTACTGTTGTTTTTATTGGTTATTGTGGTAAAAAAATATTTAAAGTAACAGTAAAAAAGTTTACCTCTGCAGTTCCTGGAACAGTTAAAGTGATTGTTTTAGCAGTGTCGGTGGTGTTTCTCTGGTCATAAACCAAACCACTTGGTGACTGTATGTACACAGTAGGTGCACTTTTTTCATAAATTACTGTAAAGGTGGTGTGTTTTCCTGCAGTCCGGTCAATGGGAACTGTTCCATTAAACCAATCTGCAACGTTCCTTCCAGTGCTTTCATGCTGTTTGCAAAAGAGATAAATATTATGTGAAAACTCTGACATGCAATACTGAGAATTCTCACACTGGATGTGTATAACTAACCTGAACCGGCTGTGTAATGGGATTTCCATCAAACAGTGTCATTGAAAAAAAGGCATCCATAAGCTCGTTGGAACTTATGGTTTCACTGGCTACTCTAAAGACTCCCTCTATTTTAAAAACAAAAATGCAATAAAACACCAGTTGTATAATGTTAATCAATGCATATTGGTGTTTACTGTGCAGTCTGATTAGCGCTGAGCTGTGAAACGCTAAAAAGGTTATAAAATCTTACCTGTTTGGTCTGCCATGGTTTTCAGTACGTTGTCTGCACTTGGGCCGAATGCTATAGTGTGAATGATTGCACCACTTTGAACAGCTTCCTGTAAACAACCCTGAACATTATCAGTTGCTTCCCCGTCCGTCAGAAAAATAATTTCTTTTCCTTTTGTTTTACCATGAGGAATTTGAAGAGCCTGGAAGTTTTAAGAACTTGTCATTAATGACGGAAGATATATTTTAGATCAGTAAATCTGAATTTAATCAAAGACCAAATCACTGCAATTTGCGAAAGTGGCATGATTTCTTTTTGTCTGTCTCACCTCAAAGCCTTTTTTGAGTCCTTTACAGATAGATGTACCTCCAGATGCAGTTGTTGGCAACTTATTAATTAGACTTCCTCTTGAAGCTAGTCCATCTATTAAAGTCAAAGGACTTAGTATTTGAGCTTCACTACTAAAAGTCACAAGAGCCACAGACTGTTGTTCATCAATGATCTGGCTCAAGAAAAGTTTAGCAACTTGGTGTTGTAGTTTTATTCTTGAACCCTATAAACACACACACACACAACAATCAGATAATAGACATTTTTTTAAATAAAACATTTTATTCTGTCATATTGATTTTACTAAAATATTTTAATGTTTATTTTAGTAATAATAATAATAATCATAATAATTTTTATTTATATAGCGCCTTTCCAGAGCTCAAGGACACTTTGCAATGAGGGGGGAAAAAAAAAAAACATTTTAGGACATGCATTGATGATTTCTTTCTTTATTTTTAACTTAACAGCTTTGCTAACAATTTATACATACCCATAGTATATTTGCCATGGAGGAATAATGGTCCTTACAGGTAGTATGGACATTACTTAGATTTAGGAAATTATACAAATAATTGAACTTTTGAACAAAAGAGATCTAATAGTTTCCGAGGCTTATTTAGATATTAATTTTATATCTGAAGCTATTTCTCTTACACCCAGCATTCCTGTTATGATAGACTCTGGATTCACACTCAAAAAGATAAAATATTTTCTAGGTTCTATTACTATCATGATATATAAGACCTTAGTGGTCTCCAACCTTTTTTGCCCTTTGGACCAGTTTTATGCAATACAATTTTCCATGAACTGGCCATCATGTGCTTGTAACAAAGCATAATAAAGTGTATAATAAATGCAACGTGCCATAAAACAGGATAAGGGTGAGCCTTGAGCTGTTTTCCTACAAAGAGACAGCCCTTTCCAGAAGTGATGAGAGACAATCACACCTGAAGTGTATTCCTTATGTCCAGTCTGAAACCCTGTTTCACCAAGATAAGTTGTTAGAAATGGAAGCAGGGTTTTCAGCACTCTAGTGCAGTGGTTCTCAAACTGGGGGTCGCGACCCTGCTTCCAATAATTTCAAGGGGTCGCGAGAGGGATTAAAAAATGATGTCTTTTTTTGTGATTACAATACACACTTTTCAGTATTACAAGTAAATGCTATAAATAAATATTTTCTGATTTGTAAAGATATTACTGATTGAGTGTGTGTGTTTAAATTGAGTGTTTTTAAAAAAAACTAAATTCGCGACTCAAAGATATGACATCACTGTGCAGCGACTGGCTCACTAGTTATTGCTACAGCGCACAACTGCACGTGAAAAACGCAACTGCCTAGATGGATAAATTTGTAAAATGTTGAGGAAATTGTGGACAGTTTGCCTGAGTCATCCGAACCATGTACAAGACCCTGTCAGACCAAAGTAGGAAACGTCGGAAATATCAGGAGGAATTCATAAAGTATGGATTCACTTGCTCTGCTGTCAACAACGTAGATTTTCCTCAATGTGTAATCTGTTCAGAAGTGCTTGCTCATGAAAGTATGAAGCCCGGCAAAATGCAAAGACATTTGGAGACGAAACATCCTTTGTTTATTGAAAAGTCTATAGACTTTTTCCGCCGAAAAGAGAAGGAATTACAGGATCAAAAACACATGATTGCTCAACAAGCAAAAATTTCTCCTAATGCTCTGGAGGCATCCTATGATGTGGCATACTTGATTGTGCAGAACAAAAAAACTACACATAATCGGGGAAACCCTGATAAAACCCGCTGCTGTGGCTACGTGTCGGGCCATGCATGGTGAGAAAATAGCAAATAAACTTATGACTGTCCCGTTGTCGAACGACACAGTCGCTCGCCGTGTACATGATATTGCAAATGACATTAAGAGTCAATTGATTGAGAGGATGAATGAAATAAAGTATGCATTGACGAATCTACGGATTTGTCTAATACTGCTCAATTGCTGGCATTCATCAAATACACATTTGACGGAAAACTGCATGAGGATATGCTCTTCTGCTCAGCAGTCGAGGGGACTTGTACAGGTAGTGACATTTTCACCAAACTCGACACCAAAATAAAAGAGATGGGACTTTCATGGGATAATTGTGTTGGTGTATGTACTGATGGTGCTGGTGCAATGGTCGGTAAAAACAAGGGACTCGAGGCAAAGGTTTTAGAAGTGGCTCCTCACGTGAAGTTCACACACTGCATCATACACCGCAAGTCTCTTGCTAGCAAAGCACTCGATTCCGAACTTAACAATGTTTTGAAATGTGCAATCAAAAAAAAAAAAAAAAATGTGTAAATCACATAAAATCTCGTCCAGTAAACAGCCTACTGCCAACAGACTACTAGCCACACTTTGCAACGAGATTGGCTCACAGCACGAAGCATTGCTGTTTCACACCGAAGTCTGGTGGTTATCACGGGGGAAGGCACTCGGACGTCTTCATGAACTGCGCAAAGAAGTGTACTCGTTCTTGAAGGACTCACAATTTGAATTCACCGCTTGCCTGAAAGATCC
Organism: Leiocassis micropogon; assembly: GCA_028565275.1. Taxonomy (NCBI): domain Eukaryota; kingdom Metazoa; phylum Chordata; class Actinopteri; order Siluriformes; family Bagridae; genus Leiocassis; species Leiocassis micropogon. Next base: position 2,329 of record JAOVVA010110398.1, on the reverse strand, counting down.
AGCTTGGTTGGAAAACTTGCTTATTTGGCATGTATATTCGAAAAGCTTAACATGGTTAAACTGTCATTACAAGGGCCAAACATTCTGACAATGAATGACAAAGTCAATGCTTTTATGAAAAAGCTGGAAGATGGGCTGAGCGAATTGAACAAGTAAATGTGGAGATGTTTCCTGAGCTTGAGGAGCATCTGGAGGAAAATGGACTGAGCCTCAGAAGCCTGAAGGAACTCATGACTGGTCATCTCCACAGCCTTTTGGAACAATTCAAAAAGTATTTCCCAAAAGAAACACAACCAGAACTGTATGACTGGATACCGCAACCATTTTCTGAATCTATTACTCATCTCCCCACAAATCTTTTGAATTGTTCCAAATCTTTGCTGGAGCTGTCCAGTGATCGAACATTAAAAACATTATTTTTCCAATTCCATACTGCCTGAATTTTGGATTGCGTTAGCAGATGAATACACAGAGTTGTCCCATGCAGCAATGGATGTACTGCTTCAATTTGGATCTACATATTTGTGTGAGCAGTCTTTTTCCGCTATTACATATATAAAAAATAAATACAGATCACGTCTTGATGTCGAAGATGATCTGCGGGTAGCCCTATCCACCATCAGGCCACGAATGAAGCTTTTGTGCTGCCAAAAACAAGTACACCCTTCCCATTGAAATGTAAGCCAAAATTATTTTGATGTATAGTAAATGTAGTCAAAATACTGTGAACAGCTTATGTTTATTGCTTGTTTTTGATAGTGGGGGTCGCGAGATCTTGTCGATCTTCTATTTAGGGGTCGCTGGCTTAAAAGGTTGAGAACCACTGCTCTAGTGGAGACCTCAGAATATTTCTCCTTGATTTTAATCCAGAATGTTGGCAATGCCTCAAAAGCACTTTTAAGGCCTTGTAATTTAGTTTGGACTGTTTTTGCATTTTCTTTTAAATGCAGCAGTCTCTTCTGCTGTTTCATCATTTTGTATTTACCCTTTCGCAAATAATCTTTTCAGAGACATTGTTTTGTTTTTTTTTACTTATTTTTAGCTAGAGTTAGCTTGTAACATTAGCTTACTTTTATCGGGCAACAAAATCGATACAGAGAGAAGGGTCGGAAAGAGGCACAGATGGAAGCTGTAGAGAATGTTTTTGAGAGCTTGAGCATTTCTCTTTAATTCTAGATATTTATCTGCTTCATTGTGAGTACAGCCTACTGAAATCAGCAGATTGTTTTTGGTTAAGAGGATAATTTCATTTGTTACATACTCCCATGCTTCCTGAGACATCAAGGATAAGGCAGACAACCCGATGTTCCCGCTGTATGACCTGGAATTTTGGAGCTGGTGGTGCAGATTGCAGAGGCTTTAGAATGAGAAGGGCATTTTTGTCTACTGAGTCCTGAAAAATGACTGTACTTGTTGCTTTTGCACACTTTTTATTCTGCTCATTGGGGGCTTCATAGTTGTGATCCTCTTCTTTACAAAATGCTTTTACCTGTAAAAAAATAAGTGTCTATGACTAAGCATCTTATGCTTAGACATCCAGCAAAAATAAAGACATTTTTCCTCTCAATGTTAAAAAAAAATACATAGCTTAAATTGGTGAGTACATTCTGACATCTGATAATTATATTTGAACAGATTGACAGCAGTTGATGTGCTAAACAACATTTTCTCACTTAATCATTTTGACAAGTTATTATTCTCTTTAGAATTAGAGCGGCATCTTTCTCTACTGGATCCTGAAGACAAACATGTCCTTCTCATTCTAAGAAGAATAATATTTTGCAAAAAAAAAAAACCCAGATTGTACTATAGTGACTGTCAATGTTTGTGTATAACAAAACATTTAATTTAATTTGATAACCTAATTTTAGAAGCGTTAAACTTCCATGATTTGAGCAGAACACAACATGTAGCTACTTGATTGTTGATCAGTAGCCCTCAGGTTTTGACGAGCCAATCAAATAATTTCTTTTTGGAAAGTTGTGATGGGAAGTTTGGATCATTTTAGTGACCATTAAGAACGCATGTTTCGAGAGAAAGGATCTCGCGAGCTGCTGCAGTGAATATATATACTGTTTGTGTGTGTGTATGTATGTGTGTATATGTGTATATATATATATATATATATATACATGTCGGTGCATAGGCGTCAACTCGCACATTCTGTAATGTTATATTGCCATTGTTTTAGAGCCCTTTACTAAAGCATTTGCTAGTTATCAGGTTGATATACAGGACAATCCGCATTTGAAAAGTTTTTAAAATGAGCAAAATCGAACAGACTCTCTCTAAATAAGTAAGCAAATAAAAGATAATTGAATAAATAGCT
>JAOVVA010110260.1:0-11598 GCA_028565275.1 Leiocassis micropogon | reverse complement strand
TTTTTTTCCATCTCTAATCAACTTTTGAATCAAAGTACGCTGTTGTTCTGAACAATGTCTGAAACGACCCGTTTTACATCTGATTTTCAGAGAGAATGCACAGGACAACCTTTTCTGTATTTATCCTTAAATAAGGGGAACTTGTTTGACACCTGTTTTTTACAGAATAATTGACCTCTCCAATTGAACTCCACACTGCTATTATTTTGAACACGTCCCATTTCAATTAATGATTAAATTACACAGAATCAGGTGCATCCAATCATGACTGTCGGGTCTGTTGGTTTTCTATTACTCCACTACACCTACAAGTAAAATATTTACCATCAAGAAATATAATCAATCTCCAAAAAACAATTATTGACCTTATTACTGATGTTGGATTGCTATTATTTTGAACACAACTGTATGTACTCCACATACTTCTGACCAATATATCTTGACCAAATATACAAAGTTATATGGGCAAGATGTAGTACAGAAAGCGTTATGTGATTGGCAGTTTGCAGGGCTCAATTTGAGGGGGGATGGCATACCCCCTGTTAAAAAAAGTATACAAAAACCATCCCCTCTGTAAAACCACCATTCCCCTTACCACCCCTTTAGATTAATAATGCTGTGTATTATGTAATATTTGTCATAAAAATATTAATATCCTCTATGTATGATCATTTTCAAACTAATAACTCTGGTTAACCAATCAAAAACCAGTACTGTAACATGCTGCTCACAAGCTCACGCAAGTTTGCATCATTTTTTGCCCTGTTTGCATTTGCGCAACAGCCAAGAGAACAATTGAAACACAGCTTTTGACTTATTAAAAAATTAATGAAGAGTAATAAAGATACGATACATATGCACAAATCCTATTAGCAGAGACGCGATGAAAACGAGGGATTCAGTTTAACATGGGAGTTTTCGAAATGACTGACAGCTTTAATGACTATAAAAGATGAGTTCTTTACCCAATGTTGGTAATTTCATCTCAATTTAAAAAAGAGTCTTTGTTATTATTATTTTTTTTTAAATTATTATTAGACTTTGTGGCTTTACCTACATGCTTGGGTACAAAAGGGTCAAAAAGGGAGAAAGTCCAAAGACAGGCAAATTGGCTCTCCCTAAATTGCCCACAATGTTTGAATGAGTGTGTGAGTGTATTGTTGCGTGTGTGCCCTGCGACTGGCACCCGGCCTCTTGCCCTACTGTAAGTCTCCTGGGATAGGCTCCAGGCCCCCCGCTATCCTGTATATAGGATAATGTGGTGTAGACAATGAATGAGTGAAAGTGCATATTGTTATGATATGCATAACAATCATAACAATCATAACAATATTATTGTTCAATTAAGACATAATAATAGTTGAAGTTACTTGAATTAAATAACATTGGGGGGGGGGGGTTTACAAATATTCTTATGAAATTGTTATATAGCAGGAAATTTCCCAGTTGTATTCTTTCTGTGATAATTTTGTATCAATAAAGATTTTATCATGTGACTTTAAAGGGTTTAATGTGTCTCTTGGGTGTCTGTCAAAGGAAACCACAACATTAAAAAGCACATTGTAAAAGGAAGAAGCAACCATGGAAAAGGGGAAGTGGGCCTTTCAAAAGGAAGACTGTTTATTTCTTTAGAGAGAAACCGCTTATTTGTGTGACTGTTTTTAAGACATCAGTTACTTTATTTTCAGTGCAAACATTTAAAAATGATCATCCTTAATTGTGTAATAAAATATAACGTTTTATAAATCTCTGGGGGAATCTGCTAGTCACATAATAGTTTAGTTCTGCCTTGTTAGTGACTTTTGTACCTTTCAATTAAGACATAATAATAGTTGAAGTTACTTGAATTAAATAACATTGGGGTGGGGGGTGTACAAATATTCTTTGAAATCTAGCATGATGTGTGTGGTTTAGCCCAGGAAAACCCTCTAGCTTTCATATCAGTGTGCACAGTTCATTTACTATGAAGAGTATTTTAGTTGTCACAACATTGTGGCAACATACTGTGGCAATGTTACCGATGTTGGAACACCACTGGTATTTGGTTGTCTTAGAGTTACTCAATGAAATAAAACGACTTTAGCTGAGTGTTAATGGCATTGAGATACTGTTGAATGATTGACTCCAACATACTGCAAAACTTTTGAAACGTGTTGCAAAAACATATTTTAAGAATTTATTTATGTTTCTGAATTAAAATACATAATGTTAATGTTTTCCCCTTAAGCCACCAAGTGCTTCAATGCTGCTTCATGAACATACACTGATCAGCCATAACATTACAATGCAAAGCATCATGCCAAGTATTGTGTAGGTGGTCTTTTTGTTACCTGGGCAGCTGTGGCCCTGTGCGGCATGACTCCACAAGACCTCTGGGGTGTTCTGTAGTGGCTGGGACCTGAATTTTGGCAGGATATTGTTTGGGTGCAGTGGTTCATAGGGTCTTTGTTAATTAGGGAAGTGTTTGTCCAGCACATCCCAATGGGTAGTGTATTGGATCAAGATCTGGGGAATTTGGAGGTCGGGTCTGCATCATTGGGCTCTTTTCCTGCTAACGCTTGTGTGTGGCAGGCAGTGGTCCACTGGGAGTTCTGGTGTCTTCTTATTGTTGATTTTTACAGCAGTTTTTGTTGCTTTGGCTTTTCTGTTGGATTTGAGGGATTGGACTGGCCTGAGGGATCGGGCTGGTGGTCACCACGGGCATGGGTGGGCCTTGATCCTGTCACCAGTTTATTGACGTATAATTGGTGATCAGTGCTGTTCAGTTCACATGATCAGTGTATTGCTTTGTTACACCACAAGCACCACAAACAAACTCAAGTAAAAATATGCTCAGCCATCTGTATCTGCAAGGAATTGGTTCCAAGGACCCCCGAAAAATACTGTAAAAAGATCCACATATGTTCTTCCTGAAAATAAAATGTCATAGCATTTGTTGTATATACCCTACACGCAGCATCCTGTGTCCTTTAAATCATCTCTAGATTGGCCATAAGACTGGCTGCAGTTTACCAAATCAGTAAATCAAGTAGCAGCAAAAAAAAAAAAAAGATTGTATTAGAATATCATGAATTTATTATATTTAAAATATGAGAATAAATACTATAAATAAATGTTAAGACCAGTTATGCATATTTGTAATATTGTGTAAGGACTACTCAATTAGTCCTAATGCAATGTTTCACAAAAAAAAACAACACAAAGTTAGAAGCACAGTTTAAAAAGAAGAAGCAAACATGGGAAAAGGGAAGTGGGTTTTCATGCAAGTTTTTATAAGTGCCTACTTGACTCACAGTGATAGTCATGTCAAGGGATTACACAAGTCTGCACTGTTAGCACTACTGCTTAGGATGAAAGAAAAACAATGAACAGCAAATGGATGAACTTAGTACAAACCTGTGATGTATGGAAGTGATGTATAGAATTCTGCCACTGGAATCAGAAGGAATTCTGTATGAATGAAATAGAGAGAGAGAGAGAGACAGTGTATATACCTTTTTGTAAGTTTTCCTTACAGGTTCTGGTCAGCCGGGTCTCAGTCACATCTTTATTTGCCTGCATTCATAAGCATTTCTTTACTTGAGTCCTTTGAATCAGCTGATTTGTTATGTATTGAAATCCTTGAGTTTGCATCTTTTTTTCCATCTACTTATCTTTTCTTTGGTTTTCTCTGAATCGACTGTCACCATCGTTTGATGTCTCGATCTGGTTGTGCAATGACTTTTGGGACATGAACCATTTTTCTGAGTTTGATGCATATCTTTCACCAAAGGCCAAATAAAAGACAGGTTTCAGTACAGAACGGGGTCATTGCAAGAGTTTTTCTGTTTGGCCTGCATGGGGCCTCAGGAGCTTTCCAGTGGCTCTATGCCCCCTCGATGATCACAGGACTTCATCAAACAGTTGCATGGATTTGGCTTGGATTAGTCTGAGTAACAGACACACAGAAGCCGAGTGGATAGACAGCTGTTTATCTGATCCGCACAAAGCTTGGCACAGGTTTTTTTTTCTTTTTTTTCTTACATCAGATGCCCTTCCTGACGCAACCCTTCCATTTAATCAAGGCTTGGGACCGGCACTGCATGCAATGGCTTGGTGCTATGAAATGTGGCAACTCACCGACACCAGGGCTCAACCGAGATCCTTAGATCCCCAAACCAGCAACATAGTGTCTTAGCCGCCTGAGCCATCACTCCCTTGTTGTGAGTCTGTTAGTGCGTTATGAAAAAGGATGGAAGAAGTGTATTAATTAAAAAGCCAGTCTGAGTCCAAGTAATTGATACTTTTTATCACCTGGTGTCTGAAAACAAAAAACTCTAAATATGTTCTTTATTTTTGTGAGCTGCGGTCAAACGATAAAATCAAATGTCATTGCCACAGCATGGGATTGAGGTCAAAGTGAACTGTCATGGATGACAAATACTTATTAAGTTGCAAAGTTTAAAATTGATTAGATTCATTTTTTGCATTAAATTGTCTATAGCAGCTCTGACCATAGTTCTTTGATCATAGATCTTTGCTCTAATACCTTAGTGTTTCTAATGTAACACATGGAGTTGGATCTTTTAACCTCACTGTTGCTGATGTTGTGAATGATGATAAGAAAGCAATATATAAATGGAGCACACAATCTCTTTAATTACTGTAACCAACTGTTGGGTAAGTGCTCTACTGCTCACATAACTGGATGCGATTCCTTTCACATTTTCAAATTCAAATTTTTTTCAATTTTGTTTTAAAGCTAAACAATGTTGAAATCTATATTCTATTCACTGTTTGAGCGTAATGGAATTCTTGCTTTTAATCAATAGTGATAACTAACCAATGTCTGGACATAAATAGATGGTTATTACTGACCAGAAATATTATTATAAATAATTTCTCCTCCATTTTAATTCTGAACACTTTGTTCTTTAATAAAAGCCAAGAACACATGAACTGCAAACGTTTGAAGAAACATTAGGTTTGACTCATAAAAAGATATTTTTGTGCAGCTAAAGATAAGTGGTAACTTTTTTATGTTGCTTAGTCTTACTTTTAACAGTGTTAACTTATAGAAAATAAAGCATGCAGTGGAGCTATATCTAAACTTCAATTACATTTATATGTTTTTTAGCCCTCTCAAGCTGCCTCTATGGTAAAATGTCAGTGAACAGTCCCTCCTGTTTCTAGTTTCTAGACAAAACATCTATTTCCACTATTATTAATATGTTTGACTTTTCATGTTTTTATATCTGCCAAGATTTAAGTACACTAAGCGTGTAAAATACATGAAGTGATATAATGTGTGACTATCACAAAGACAGAAACAACTGAAATTCGTGGTGGTCGAAAGCAAGCCAATCTGGAGCCCAGAGCAAGCATTAGATAGTTTTTTTTTTCCAATATAAAATATATCATCTCCATCATATTAAAACCCTGGTAAAGTCCATACCATAATCATCATCAGTGTTGGGGGACGTAACTTTTCAAAGTAACTAATCACATTACAAAACCTTCTGAGAAAAGTAACTAGTTCGAGTACTTTTCCATTGCAGAAAATGAAAACTCCTTTGTGATTCCTTATTCATGCTGTTTTAGTGAAGACCTTTATAATTATTCTACCATCATCATTTTGCATGGATTACATGAATTGTCTGAATAATGGATTTTGAAAATATAACTAAATAACCGAGCACTTAAATGGCAGACCTAACGCATTAGATTACTCGTTACATCAAAACAATTAATCCAGCTACTCTAATGTGTTACTTTTTAACGCGTTACACCCAACACTGATCATCATCATGTAGACTCATTCTAGCCATCACTGTGTCATTTAATATTATTATATTTAATTATCATTGTAATTTTGTTGGAACATCTGTCTCCTTTTGGGATTTCTGTAAACAATCTTCCTTAACTCTCTGACATATATTGAGTAGCGATTCAGCTCATGCTGCAAATATTTTAAATTACCATCCCAGCGAAGCAATGTCTCAGAATCAACCACAAGTCTTAAAACCTTCTTTAAGTGTTCCTCACAGTACCTGAGCTGCTGCTCTACAGACAGTGTGGTGGGGGATGAAGGCAGGACCTGAGGGCGATATGCCTCCATGTTGGGTGGAGCAGGGATGATTGGATGAGCAGAGTAGCGGGCAGCAATGAGGTTAAATATCATAACCCATGATTTCTGCTCACTTTCACTCTCAGCCTGGAAGTAGAAGACTCTGGAGTCTGCACTCCTAAGGCACAGTGTATGATCCCTCTTTTCATGATATACAGAACAAGCCATGGCATGATGAAGGCTAACGGCAATCTTGTTGTCTGGCTCACACAAGTCAGATGAGTCTTTCTGTAGATGCAGAACCATGCCTTTTACAACCGCATTAAACATTTTCCATCCTCTCTGGCCCTTTCTGGTTTTTCTCCCATTCGCATCCTGAACTCTTTTGCAGATGAGCTTTCCTGTTTTGTGGACAACGGTGGTAGTGTTGGTGTCAAATATCGATGTTTCCTCATTGCCCAGATCCAGCTTTCTAGTTTTTATTCTCAACAAAACAAGCGGTTTCCTTTTAATCGATTTATAGACACTTTTCAGGTCTTCCTGAGGATACTGAGAGTCACAGATCGCACTATTCAGGTTGGCTATAAAATCTTCACAAGTCATTTTCCTCCCTTTGAGACCTCCATTAAGATCAGCATTCAGTATGATCATGGCCCAGCTCTGGTGGTACACTACACTCTGTAAGGTGAGCGGTTGTCCAGTACATGTAAGGTACCGATGAGAGAAGTGATTTAGAAGGAGATCCTGAATCTCAAGTTCATCCTCTGGCCAAAACACTTTGAGGAGCGATCGGAGAGACTCCTGCAGAGACATTGATCCAAAGTAAAAGTATGTCACATATGCTTTCAGTGTTTCCTCAGCCAATTCAAGGTCCTCACTCAGCTGCTGGATAGTCAGCATACGTCTGTACTTTTTCTCTTGGTAGAGCTGCTTGGCCAGGATTTGCCCTTTCACGCGGGTTTCTCTGCACTTCCAAAAGAGTTTTCCTTTTTGTATTTTACCCGAGATGCTGTCATGGAAGTGTCTCACAACTTCCTCCTCTTTTGTTAATTTGTGAGCAGGATCTTCCTGCTCTGTTGGGGCAACTTTTCCCTGTTCGATTGCTCCAGATGCAACTTCTTTATCTTCTGAAGCAAATTGTTTGTCTTCTGTTACTACATATGTAACCTTTTCATCTTCCTGTTGATCCATGTTGACATTGTTAGCCAGGTTTTAATCCATGAAAGTAGAAAATTCTGTAACGTTTTATGACACCTGTCATAAGGACGCGTGTGCCGTGTGCAGCCGCCCTTATCAACAAGCATCATCTTTATGATGTCATTACACACGTCACAGAGCCATTACGCTGTTCATGACATCATTGAGGCAGACCTCCGAGACTTCTCTACAATTCCACGGCGTCCTCGTGAGCCCGGGGATCACATGGTCACGTCGTTTAGCACTGCATGCTGCTATGGGCTATGAAGCTGATAATTATTACAAAGTTGCAGTGAACAATTCAACTCTTATTTTCAGAAATGGATAAAGTTTATTAGATTCTGTTAATGCCTTCAGCAACAACAGCATATAAATAAATAAGTAAATAATGTAGAGTGGAAAAAAGTTGCTGTGTGTAAAATTTAAAATGATTCACATTGAACCGCTTGATGTGGCACAACACTGCTCTCTAGTGTCATTAATGACGAGGGTTTAAGGGTATTAAATCTTGTGTTTATACTTCAAACAAGTAATTATACTAATGAGACATCTGATCCTACTCTGTTTAATCAGGGCTTTCTAAAGTATGTTCAAGTCATGACACACCCTTCAAGTCTGTTTAATGGAAAAATCACACGATTACATCAACAGGACATTAATATGTAATCTCTCATAGAATTTATTCTAATATATGTTATAAGGTAGGTCACATAAGTTATTATTTTTTTCATTAAAACAAGTGTAGTATTAGGAGTACAGTAATAATGTACATAGATGAATGAGGGCCCATTGTTTCAGACACCTATATAATTTTTGAATTATTATTATGGCCCTTCGGCCACCCCTTTATATATACATAAAACACACACACACACACACACACACACCTGATCCTCTTTGCTGTTCATGATCACCAGGGCTGCTTGTCTCTTTCTGTTTTCTCTTTTCTTCTTTACAGTGGAGATGTAGTAAATAATGAAGCTGAAATAAATCCGCCCTAAATTGAAAAAGAAAGAAAAAGGTAAAAATTTATTGGTAATTAAAATTACAATTATTGAAACCTCGACATAAAAAAAAACATTCTTGTAAAAACGTATTTGCAATTGTAATTGGTGAGAAAGCACAAATTAATTCTCTGTAACTGCATCTCGGGACTCGTGCAATCGCATTATGCAAATACACGTCTATTATAATGCATATATCCTACTTTTCTCACATAGATATGCATTTATAAAGAATGTTACAGGCACAGGACAAGTGCATTCATTATATCAAATAACCTGTCTTTATATTGTACTATGTGTGTGGATGCATGCAAAATCAGAGAAAAAAAAATTGAGAAGCTATAGCATTTGCTTTCAGTTTCTCAGATACTGAAGATAATGAATTGATAGATTTTCCCATCATTGCCAACAAACACTTTACCACATTGTAAATTGAATGTTAAATGGAATTATGAATTAAATTGATTAATAACTATGTGGCAGTTTCGAATTAAAGTATTACTTACCCAGAATGCATCTGTAACTGCTCTCTCTCTCCCTCTGTAACTTGTCTCTCCTATTAATCAGGGCTAGATAACTGGCATGTACATGTTTGTTATCTATAGTCAGATTCTGGTAGCAGGTCTGTAACTGGTCTCTCTCTCTTTGATCAAAACTATGTAACTGGCATGTAAATCGCTGTTTTCTGTAATCAGATTGTTGTACAGTAACTGGTTTGTAACTGGTTTCTCTTTATATTCAGGTTGTTGTAACATGTCTGTAACTGGTCTCTGTCTTTATTCAGGTTGTTGTAACTGATCTATAACTGGTCTCTCTCTATAGTCAGATTGTTGTAACTTGTCTGTATTTAATTAAGGTTAAAAATAGTTTAATAGTTTCATTTTAATAGTTTAAGAGATAACCATGTTAATTCGGTTGTGCGGTTTGTAGACTCGTTTCTACTGGGTAAGTGCTGTAAAGTATTTCTGTCGAGTAAGAGTCATTGGATGCAAATGCAGTTTAATAAATTAGTCAAATGAATTAAACACGTACTGCAGCAAAGTCAACAACATAAAAATGGTTAAAAATGGCCAACCTTCTAACAGCATAGATTAAAACAGCAAAAAAAAAAAAAAACTAGTCATCAAAAACAGGGTCAAAACCAGAATAGGATAAGTCTGAATAATCTTTGGCATAAAGCACACACAGGGAGCAATGCTTTCCACTGAGAGATAATTAGGCTTTATTATCTTTATATACTGTGTACACCTGAGTGCAGGTGTTTAATAAGCAGGTAAGGTGGAGCAAGCCTTTCTTTGGATTTTGTGGTTCTTTGTGGCCGGAGGTCCTATATTCTGAGAAGAGACACTTTTTCCAATTCTATCACAAACACTGACAGCATGCTTCAGATGTAAGTGTAAAAGCGATAAAGGTACAGTATGGAGTACCTTAATTTATCATTCTGGATGTGTACAATATACATTTTCCAAGTTTTAGAAGCACACTGAGCAGTTCAGGTCTGTCTCATCGTACAGTCCACAGTAAGGGTGTTATCTGCTACCAATAATTTCTGGTCTGTTTTGGTAGCTAAAAACCATACCTTGATCCAACAGTGGGCATTTTGTTATAAATGTAGACCACATACAGTGATATCCACCTGTGAGAGTGCTGCCTGGTTTTATCTTGCCTGGTTAACCTTTTCCTCAAATGGATCACAGCTGTATATATTTAACTACAGCTCATACATAGAGTCAGTCTAAGAGCTGCATCAGAGACGGAACAGACCCGAGTACTAGGCTGAAGGCAATCTGATCAGAGAAATCAGAAACAGACATGAGTGAAATGATGTATGCAAACTCAGGGATTTCAGCCGACAACAGATCAGCTGATTTAAATGACTCATTTGGAGATATCTATGAAAATACAGATGAGTGGAAGACCCGGATGACGGGAAGTTGTAAGCAATCTATGACCTCAGGTACCGTGCACATCCAAACAGTTTACATTTACAAATGATTTGTGTTGGCCAGTGTATTATATCAGTGGCATAATAAGAATAAAATAAGAATACATGGAAAAATGTATACTTATGGATCTACTTTAAGGTTTCATAACAGTAGTTAATTGAATATATTGGGTTCCAGTATATAAGAGTAGAATAAGTGTAGGTTTTACTGTAATTTACCTTCTATGCCAGTTTATTACTTTTTTTGCAAATGTTAATAAATTCTGCTATTCTAATAACATGCTTTATCATCATAAGCATAAGAAAAATTGAAAAGAAATTGAAATTGAATTTAAACATCGTCAACACCACTTTAAATTAACCTCATTATTGTACAAACACAGCAACACTCAGCTAAAACAAACACCATCCAGTTAAAAAGAAACTGCCTTTGTGTGGAAATGATTAGTGAAGTTAAAAAAGACATTACTGTAAAAAGAGTGAACCTTCATTGGACACTTTGTGATTCCAGGTCCACAGTGAGGTCTAAACCAGCACAAGTAAACCCAAGTGATTAATATAGGTAATAGGAGATTTTTGCAATATTAAAAAAAAAAAAAAAAAAATGTTCAAATGACCTCAAACTAACTTTGAAAGGGTCTGAAACAATACAATAATTGTTGCTGTTGCTGAGCTACAGAGCATGTTGTGCCAATTCTAATACCTTGACCTGATAAAACATTAATTAACCAAACCAATACAAAACAATACAGCACACTGTTCATTCTGGAAGAAGCCCAACTTTAGCTTATTTGTTTGAACACCGCGTGAACTGAAGCAGTAAACCAGGAACAAAGTTTGCTGTCCAAAATGAGCCAGTCATGTCTTATTACTCATGAATAAGAATAATATGAGCACACTGAGAAGTAGTACTTGAACAGTAGTTACTGTTAATAAACTGTATGTGGGAGGTATGCAGTATTTAACTGTAATCTGCAATTATTTTTGTACTACAGCAAGATTGGATATAATTCACATTTCATCTGTTCCTTCTGTGTATCCAGTATATTTATATTATTATAAAACTGCCAAGGGCTATATAAAGGGAAGAGAAAATCATCAACTGCAGTTAATGATGAATTGTTGATTATTTCCTTATAGCAGCACACCCTGCCATATGCTCTCTCTCTCTCTCTCTCTCTCTCTCTCTCTCTCTCTCTCTGTGTGTGTCTGTGTGTGGTGAGGTGTTGCATCTTACAAAGGAAACCACATTGAGTTTCAGGTTCCCTTTTAACTAAAATGCGACACTGTCAGGACACGAGCAGCAAAGACTGAACAATCACTGTCATAAATACATAATTAATTATAACAAATTAACACTAAAGAAAGTATATGGTGAGATGATGCTTTTAAAGGCCATGATCTAC
>JAOVVA010110229.1:0-11598 GCA_028565275.1 Leiocassis micropogon | reverse complement strand
CAGTAACTCTAAATATTTTAAATGATTACATTTGAAAAACAAAAGAATCTAATTCCATATATTGGTTTAGTCAGTTTAGATTATTGTTTATGAATTTCTGATAAACTTAATGATGAATTTTAATTAAATCTATGTGCATAAACTGTAGGAGCCGGAATCAGATAAGAACCACATCTGCATGTTTCTTAGCACTAAACAGTAAACATGAACAATAGGATTTATGCACTTCATGTCCAGTAGGTGGTGCTGTGACAGTGATCTAAAATGAACACAGGAGTGATTAATATCTCTCTACTGAACATACACATGAACTATTGGCCACATCTGGAGTGAGTGTCGTGTGACGGTATAAAATTAATAAATGAATTAAATAATTGAATAAATATTATGCCTTATAGCATTATGATAGTAGTAGCTATAGCCTTATAACTATTATTACCATTACTGCTCTAAATAATGAACATAATTCAGGTGCAAAATGGACAAACAGCAGGACTGATTCTGTCTACTAGACCCGGAACAAAAAGGGAATGTTTAACATTCACAACATTATTATGTGTATTTATTTACAACATAAGAACAAGTCAGACATCTTTCTAAATCAGTGACTGTTCAGGGGATTAAAACAGAAGAGATGAAACCCGTTAAGTGCATACAGCAGACAGATGTTAGACAGATGTTAGACTGAAGCCAAACGGTGCCGTGAACAGCAAGTACTGAACTAAAGGAACTGGTTTATACCGATCTGATGTGAGCTTCCAGTCTAATCAGTAATCCTATGACTTTTTACAATTACAGGAATCCTATTTCCCTGTGGGAAACACTGAAGTACTATCAGAGTCTGAACCAGAGATGTTCAATGCTGCCAACTCTGATGCACTGAGCTCAAACCCTTTTTACACACTCTTTCACCACACTTACAATTTCTCACGGTTTCATGTTCAAAACAATGTACTGTGGAAGACACGAGAAAAATCCCTGAGCTCCATTTTCTTTCTGACGAGGGAGCTATAAACAGATTTTCATTTAAAGTCAAATACTTTTGATCCTTTTTTCCTTCATTTAAAATTCCTTTTTTTGAGTTTTAGGTTTAGTGTCACTTTATTTTTGATTGCACAGTTAAATGTATTAGTGTATGCAGAAGCCCTCATACATTCTCTCTGTTCTGCGGCTCCAGCATGACTACTGGATTTATTATTGAGTGTGTTTTGTTGTATTCTCTATTAATACAGTGTGAAATTATACGGCTTAAAACCTAGGCGGCACAGATACAGTATGTGCGGGCAACACAGCATAGATCAATGGCTGTTATGTGCTTATATGGAAGGCTTGCCGGTAGCGTTTACGGAGAGGCTTCCATACTTCCAGACTTCAAAATGTACATTTAGGATTTTTGGATATGTCAGATAGAAACAAAAGTTTTCATTACTTTTATAATGTTTACATTTTACCACTACCGGAATATGGGAATGACGTTGCAAACTCTCATAATGAGCATTGTCATAGTAACAATTAAAACAACAATAAAAACACATGATCATCTGCCTATGTGACCCATTTTTATTGTTAGCTGGTCATTTTTGTATAGTTGGCTAAAATGAACTAAAATTCAATTTATTATATTGCCTATTTTGTGCTGAAAAAAAATGTCACTGTATACCGCATAATCCTGAGCCCCATACAGTATGTGTTTATTAAAAAAAAAAAAAAAAAACAGCAGATAATTGATGTCACACATTGACTTGTGTCTATCATCAAGAAACTCAATTTCCCAGACTGCCATGCAGTCTACAAATATGGAAAACATAAACTTCAACTCCCAACAATACTCTTTTGTGTTCAATCAAACAACATCTAATTAAAGAGAGTCTGGTCCTCACATCAGTGCAGAATAAGCCGTTGTTTTGCCAGTGATATTTTGACTGATTACTAGTTTTCCCCATGACATTCTGATCGCGCCTCGCCTCACCCCTGCATGTTTTTGACCTCGATTCAGCCTCACGTTTTTGGGTTGTTATAATTAAACCAACACTGATCTGCACTTGCATTTCTGTACCCATCTTACTCTCGTGACATGGTTAACATGCTCTGAGCTTTAAGGACTACCATTTAACAAATGTTAAAACTCCTCGAATGATAAACTCCTTGCAGCAACACTCATATTGTGAGACCTGTCTGCTCCTATACTGGTGAACATGTCTGCCATCTCCTTCTCAACTTGGCTAGTTCAATTGGCTAGCACGTGCTTCAGCAAAATGTCTTTTTCTGTTTTTAACAAACAGAGTGTGATATAAGTACAGTCTCTATTAAGTGCAAAAGTATCGTCTGCCAACTGCCTCATGTTTACAGGCGTTTCCAGTGTCTTACATTTACAAATAGTTCCCCTTTAAGACAGCCTGAGCACACCATTATCCGCCATTACTTTTATCCAGACTTTCATGTGGAAGCTTTTTTTATAATGAAACTTGCCATTTAGCACAACTGGAGAGGTTTCCTCAGTCATCTTATGTTAAGTGTGCCATTATCGTGCCATAAGAGCGTGCCATGTAAAGCGTGCCATTATCACACACAGCCGGGTAATCTTGCTGCAATTATGGGAAGCCATAGGGTTAAAGGTGGTTCATATGATTACTTTGTGTTAAAAAATAGTAACATGTTAAAAATTCTAGATTAATCACGTAAGCTAACAGCACCGTCCTTGGTTAAAATTACATGTAATCCGTTCACTCAAAGTACATTTCAAACCAAAGGTTTATAAAATGTTATAAAGTGAATTATATTTAAGTTCCGTTGGTTAATGGTGTAGAAATTAATGAAAAATTGGTCTAAATACATAACGCAGATTGGATTTATTAGTGTGTAAGTTATATAACAATGTAACACTACGTGAATTGCCACATAAGAGTGTGAATCTTTATCATTATCATGAATTTTTCCCAAGTCAGTACCTGAAGTGAGATATATATATATATATATATATACCTGCAGATAATGCTGATTTCCTTCTAGACATAATCATAATATTCATGGAATTAATCTGGTTTAATAAGGTATGCATTTAGTCTATGAAATGTCATAATGAGCTATTTAAACCTCCCACAGGTGACAGTCAAATGACCTGATTTCAGTTCATCATTCAAAATTCAAACACATTGCAGAAACACCCTACATGCAAATGTAAGAAGCAAATATTAGCAAATGTTTGAAAGATTATTTTGAAGTGACTAATACAATTAATTTGTTATCAAAATGTTTTTTTCCCTTTAAGTAGCAAATTAATTGACTAATTGTTGTAGTTCTAGTGAGACAGCCATGTGATTTTCCATGTTTACTAGTTTTTATCACAAATTTAATGCTGAAATCTTGTACTTAAGATTTTTTTCCAGTAAATTTGTTGTATTGCAAACATAATTACAGCAGTGATACAGTTTACGGTGTTGCTTTTTGCAGTTTGTATTGAGTCCTAAATGATGAAGCAGGTCTATTTTTTTCTAGTTTTAAGGTGCATATGGAAATGCAAAGAATCTGGTACCTAATATTCACAAAGATCTGAGCTTCTTAAACATTATGAGACTCAGACATTAAGGACATTGTCATGCCTATCTATTCAACTATTTAAACTGTCCAAACACTAGCAAAACTTCTACACCTCTGTCTCATTTGCCAGGGAGTAATCACCAGATCCTCTCAAAATGAGATGACCACGTATAAACTCTTGTGCAATAATTATCAACTTTCCACTTTAAAAAATATTTTCAACTCCTAGCACAGCATCTCCAAAACAATAAGAATGTGATCTTGATGTCCATACAACTGATTGTCCATACTATTAATCTTTAAATGATGATCTGTTCAATAGATACAGTCATGGCCAAAATTGTTGGCATCTCTGAAGTTTTTCCAGAAAATCAAGTATTTCTCACAGAAGAGTATTGCATTAACACATGGTTTGCTATACACATGTTTATTCCCTTTGTGTGTATTGGAACAAAAGAGAGGAAAAAAGCCAATTTGACATAATGTCACAAAAAAATGGGCTGGACAAAATTATTGGCACCCTTTCAAAATTGTGGATAAATAAGATCGTTTCAATCATGTGATGCTACTTTAAACTCACCTGGGGCAAGTAACAGGTGTGGGTAATATAAAAATCACACCTGAAAGCAGATAAAAAGGAGAGAAGCTCACTTAGTCTTTGCATTGTGTGTCTGTGTGTGCCACACTAAGCATGGACAACAGAAAGAGGAAAAGAGAACTGTGTGAGGACTTGAGAACGAAAATTGTGCAAAAATAATCAACAATCTCAAGGTTACAGGTCCATCTCCAGAGAGCTAGATTTGCCTTTGTCCACAGTGCACAACATTATCAAGTTTGCGACCCATGTCACTGTAGCTGATCTCCCTGGGCGTGGATGAAAGAGAAAAATTGATGAAAGGTTGCAACGCAGGATAGTCCGGATGGTTGATAAGCAGCCCCAAATAAGTTCCAAAGAAATTCAAGATGTCCTGCAGACTAAGGGAGCATCAGTGTCAGTGCGAACTATCCATCGACATTTAAATGAAATGAAGCGCTATGACAAGAGACCCAAGAGGACACCACTGCTGACACAGAGACATAAAAAAGCTGGCCTACAGTTTGCAAAAATGTAGTTGAGTATGCCAAAATCCTTCTGGGAAAATGTCTTGTGGACAGATGAGACCAAGATAGAACTTTTTGGTAAAGCACATCATTCTACTGTTTACCGAAAACGGAATGAGGCCTACAAAGAAAAGAACACAGTACATACAGTCAAATATGGTGGAGGTTCAAAAATGTTTAAAAAAAGTTCAAAAAGGATGTTTTGCTGCCTCTGGCACTGGGTGCCTTGACTGTGTGCAAGACATCATGAAATCTGGGGATTATCAAAGGATTTTGGGTCGCGCTGTAGAGCCCAGTGTCAGGAAGCTGTGTTTGCGTCCGAGATCTTGGGTCTTCCAGCAGGACAATGACACCAAACATACTTTAAAAAGCACCCAATGGAAATGGATGGCAACAAAGTGCTGGAGAGTTCTGAAGTGGCCAGCAAAGAATCCAGATCTAAATCCCATTGTGGAGAGATCTTAAAATTGCTGTTGGGAAAAGGCGCCCTTCCAATATGAGAGACCTGGAGCAGTTTGCAAAGGAAGAGTGGTCCAGAATTTCAGGTGAGAAGTGTAAGAAGCTCATCGATGGTTACAGGAAGCGACTCATTTCAGCTATTTTTTCCAAAGGATGTGCAACCAAATATTAAGTTAAGGGTGCCAATAATTTTGTCCATCCAATTTTTGGAGTTTTGTGTGACATTATGTTCCTCCCCTTTTTTGTTTTGTTCCAATACACACAAAGAGAATAAACATGTGCATAGAAAAACCTGTTAATGCAATACTTTTCTGTAAAAAATACTTGATTTTCAACAATTGCCAACAATTTTGGCCATGACTGTATTTCCATTAATCCCACCAAAAAAAAACCCTCGGCAATAGTGTTTGACTGATAATGTTTAGTTAGTATCTTAATAACTAGTGTAAGGATCTATCCAATGATGGAAACTTCAAAGCACTTTTGTAAGTTGCTCTGGATATGGTGCCTATATGTAAATGTAAGTTTCAGGTTCTTTTGTTGGTGAAGGTCCACAAAACAAAGACCCGTCTCAGTTAGACAAAAAGGTACTAATCTCTGATTGTAGGCATTTTATTTTTTAATAAATTGTCTTGCTTGTCTTTTTTCATTAATCTGCCCTGATGGGTGTATAGTTCTTACAGTATGTGCCTGTGCAGGTTGTTTGTGTAATTTATACCTTGCACTGCCTTTGTATTGTCTACATAATTGAAATGAATCCAAAAGTTATTGCATTTTCTGCGGTCACTCATTTTCGCACATTTTGCAGTCTCGTCTGTGTACTGCCAATCACATGTGACTTGAACAAAAAAAGAGGAGAAAAAAACAAAAGCGGCTCCCAGGTAGCAGCCAGCTCTAATTGTTCACTTCAAAGAGCCGCCTCTAAAAGCCATATTGTTCGCCACCGACACATCACTATATTGGTGTGAAAGGAAAGTGTGCATTGTCACAGAATCTGTCATATTTCAGTTTAACATATCACTCCATAAACCCCAGATATAGTGCATGATCTCAGGATTCAGGATTATTTCTGTTGAGATTGCTCTTTGTCAAAACCTATTCATTTCAAAAAAATATTTTCATTAGCCAACTTGAATGACACAATAAAGTGACTTATAAGACAAACTGGTCCCACCATGTGCTACCCTCCTACATGATGAAACCAACTGGAGGGAAGGCATATAAGAACTGGAGTCTGATCGTATGAAGAGTTCCTTATAATGCACCAGCATGACTTATCCTGTGTGAGCTGAAGGACATTGTTGAACTTGTTGCCCCTTCTCACACTACAGACTCTATTGCTGATTTTGACTTATCTGAACACAGGACAGAACTCTAAGAAATTTTCCCCATGAAAGAGTTTTCCTGAAACATCATTACTTGAAACACTCTGCACAATTGACATGTCAGGTTGGGCCAATAGTGGAGATTTAAAGCAAAACACAACTTCCTAAAAAAGAGCTGCTTGTCACACAAACTGGTAAAAAAGCATACAGTATTTATTAGCTCAAAGGCAACAGTATTAGAGTGCACACAGCCTGCACTTCTGTCAACTTGCAAAGCCTATTTTGGAAGTTACAGATGCTCCAACACTTATTACTAATATCATCAATCGAGATACTGCTCTGGCAATGAAACAGAAGCACCCACACATTGACATTGTGAACCTTGCAAAACATGTAATGTACAACAACTTTATATAGTAATTTATATAGGACAAGATCTGTGAATGCAAATATTATGATTAAAATAATGTGAATGAATCTGTAAATAAAAATTAGATGTTAATTATAGCTGGTTATTTGGCCTGCAACTAGTACCTGCACTAAATATTCTTCTTTTTTCCTAGATCTATTTGGATTTTGGAGATGCAATAGGAAATTTGACATTTATTGCTGAGCTTGAGGTTTTAAACCACTCTCAAGGTCATCGCAGTAACAGAAGACGGTAGGCAAACAATAGATCATTGATCATGATGATTCATTGTCTGTTCATTCAAATGACACAGAGCTCTTGTCCTTATCCTCTAAATCAATTTCCACAAGAACTGAAACAAGACAAAGAATGTTTCTTATACCAGTTTTCTCCTGTGACACTGAATGCAGTTACAAAAGGGAAATGCAGCATATGGGTCAAGCATGACGAGATTGAAACTGAGCTAAAAAATAAAGTCAGAGGCCAACCACATTCCTGATCTTCCTCTGGAGTGAGTGAAAGTGTGGCTCTCTTAGGGCACTTTTACACTAGGGTCCAGGAAACGTTTCCGAGAACACTTGGCTTTTTGTCTGTGTAAACACGATCGTTCCATGCATGGGAACTGATTGCAAAGTTGTTTTCGGGAACGATTTATGCATTCCCGAGCACGGTAGACAGGACATGTGCACGTACTCGTGCTCAAAAGTAATCAGTATTTGAGCCCGTCTCCGTACACAAACAAAGGTGGCTGCTAAAGGATTTGTGTGAAGTTCAGTGTTTGTTTGAGGAAGATCAACAGGTAAAAAGGAAAAATAAGAGGATGAAAACGACACTGTCTTCCTCCATCGCACGAACAGGACAAAGTGCGGCCTGGTCCAGCGGAGAGCCTGCGAGTGCTAAGTTCATATCAATTACTAACGTTACGTTATCTATAGTCCCATAATATCACAGCATCTCCTGGTAACTGTCTGTGGATCTTGTGGTAACATTTTAAATGCATATAATACGATACAGATACATGATTCTTTCACGTTATCTTATAACTAAGTTAGCATCGAATGCTCCTTGTGTCTGCTGACTTTTTAAAGATAATTTGCCACTTCAAAACACAAAACAGTCAAAAGCGAAAACTGTTGTGCTTATGTATCTTAAAGAGTTACAGGTACTTTACTATGCATTATTTAATGTATAACATTTCTGCTTATACTCCAATACATCTGAGAGACACTTATGAAAAGTGAGATGCTGATGATCCACATAAGCTCCACACACAGTTACAGGTTACCTGTGCTCACTGTGACAAAATCTGGATGCTGGAAGAATTTCATTTGTGCAAGCATTCTCTCAACAATGTTATTTTGGTTGCAACCTTAAGTTAATTTCTTGCTTATTCCTTTCTTACAGACAAGCAGTTTGGAGGAGACAGGCTGAGACCTCTGACAGCAGCACAAGACCAACTAACAACTGAGGAAAGAGGCGAAACGTGATGTGCAAGAGCAGGAGAGTCTTGACGCCTGGATGAAAGGAAAATGATTTCCCTCATGGGATCAATAAAGTCTATCTCTCTATCTAAATCTTAAATGAAGATAGACGATCTTAAATGAAGATAGACGATCTTAAATGGAGATAGATGATCTTAAATGGAGATAGACGATCTTACATGGAGATAGACGATCTTAAATGAAGATAGACGATCTTAAATGGAGATAGATGATCTTAAATGGAGATAGACGATCTTAAATGGAGATAGATGATCTTAAATGGAGATAGACGATCTTACATGGAGATAGGCGAGCACTGACTACAGATGCAGAGTAAGGAACATTAAGAGATCGAATCAAATGTTAATGCAGATGATTAATTTCATGGTTCCGTCATTTTCAACACACACCCTCTTGCCATACATGTAAATATAGAAATAACCTACTGTATATTTTAATGTTTACATTTGTTCTTGTATTTGACTGCTACTTTTCTGTTACAACACTTACTTATTAATTATATCTTATTAATTACATATACTTTATATTTATAAATATAATTTATTATACTTAATTATATTTTACATCATCCACGCAGCACATTTCACCCTCTGATTGTCGGAACAATCATGCCCATTGTAAAAACGCCCTTTAATGACAGCCACATCCTTCAATAGACAAAGCCATTTCACTTCAATAACAAGAAATTGTGGAGAAGGAAATGTGAGTGGAGGAGTTGAAAGAGAGATGGCCTGCACTGTTCACCATGGGTGATTTACAGCAGTAGCCACTTAAAACCGCCGGGGTCGTGCAACAGGCGTGTGAATGGCGTGTGAATGGCTTGATACCCCCTTCCTCTCATGCCAGAAAGGCGTGTATTTACCATGTGCCACCACTAGATGGCGGTTTGTTCTCAAGACGTTAACACAAGCACACAATTGTAAAAACATTTTTTTAATTTTACAAACAAAAATAAAAAATTATATAAAACAATGTAGTACTGTGTTTGGTGTTTATTTTA
Organism: Leiocassis micropogon; assembly: GCA_028565275.1. NCBI lineage: Eukaryota > Metazoa > Chordata > Actinopteri > Siluriformes > Bagridae > Leiocassis > Leiocassis micropogon. Next base: position 2,265 of record JAOVVA010110229.1, on the reverse strand, counting down.
TATATGTAAATATAACTGCATGGCGTCTGTGGGAGTCACATGACAAAAGAGCAAAACGATTTGGACCAGCAGACCCATAAGTTAGTTTTCTGTGTAATGTGCTTTAGGGGGGCTATAATAAAAATATCGAACACTTGATCTTATGTATCTGTGGTAGTTTGTAATTATGTGACCAGTGTTTATTTTTTCTCAGTATAAATAAATGCTTTGGGTTTTAAGAACTACATCAAAAGAACAAAGACAAACTTAGGAGGAGTGGAACGTGAGAAACCTCAACAGAGGATGTACTGACTATCACATGGTGCTACTGTTACTGCTCTGTGGTTTTTTGGGGGGATCTTTCGACTCGCCGGCGCTCAAATGCGTTTGTTTTAAAGCCAACTGATAAATGCAGGAGCACACAGACATACCTCTCCATCCACAAACACACTCTCACATGTGGCACTTTAACTGTTGTCTTGTAAATAGTTGATTAAACCTATGAACACAGCTGTTCAGACGCAGTCCTAAACACAAGCGCAGGGTCTTTTTTTTGTCCTTAATTGACGTACATCAATAGGATAATAATTTACACAATGATAACATGAGTGCAGAAGGATCTGAAGAGGCTCGTCTCTGTTACACATCAATACTTTCAAACGTTCACAGTAAATTGGCCACACCACAGTAAAATGTAATGTAAATGTAAATGTGCGTCTCTGCTTTGCATTGTGTGTGTGTGCGTGGGTGTGTTTGTGCTTTAGGTTCACAGGGGTGCATTCCTAAATTTAATCTGTCTGAATCTGTATAAACAGTAAGTTGGGGAAATCATGCTTGAGAACACGTCACATTCTGTAGCTGCAAAGTTAGGAAGTTCCCTGGTGTCAACATGTTTGTGCTTGGAGGCAACATCACAGAACTCTGCGGCCTTCGTTTGTGAATCTCAGAAAGTTTTTAACCCCCACCCCCTCACCCATTTCAACTCATACAGATTTCCTCACACTTTTTATTCTCGTTTCTCTAATTGTCTTTTAATTCTGTAAAGCTGCTTTCTGTTAACCACTGTAAAAAGCACTATATCAATAAAACCGAATTGAATGGGTTAGTTAATCCCGACCAAACTGTTACTGAGTTCTGATTAAACAAGAAGCAGTCCAATAACTCAGGAAAGGTTCTTTTTGCATGTTCCTTATAATATCCACACTTCTTTATAATGTTTTACCATCGATGAAAAACATTTGGGTAAAAGTGCATTGATTTACCACTCTGACTTCTTGCTTTTACTAGGAAAGTGGTGGTTTATTATCAAACAATTCTGGGAAACGTGTGTACTCAAACATGTTTAAACTTGTAAACTTGGAAGCAATATCGCGGAGCTCTATAGACTTTATTGAGGAATCTCTGGGAGTTTCCTGCATCCCGTCACCCTCGGCTTGCCAGGAAAGGTGAAACTAACAGGAAACCAAGTAAACGAATGAAAGACAAGCTAGTTTGTCAATGTCCTTATGATAAAATAAGCCGAGATATACTGCCTTAAACCGTGATACAGAGTTTTTTTGCGCATGTTTCTTTAAAAATTAGCCACACTAATTTGTTAATCTTTATCATGTTTTATCATAAAAATGAGAAATGTTTGGGGGGAAGTGAATCGATTTCTGCTTTTATTTGGAAAGTGGTGGCCTACAATAAACGACGTGTGCGTTATGTGATATTATATAATCGACCAGTTTCTGTAACATGCGGTGTACTACATGACATAAGAGCGATCATCTGTCATCACCTCTTTTCTCCATAATAATATGCTGTCTTAGTACTTTTGGCCATCACATGGGTGCCTGCAACAAACAATGTTTATCTGGATATTTATATTGTGGACAAAGATGTGCCCAAATATACAGAATCACCCTTTTAAAATAATCATTTTGTTGCTTTGCATCATAAAATGAAGACAGATAGTTTTTGTTGCTGAGATAATCAAAATGACCACAGTTAAAAGTCAAATGGCTCTGTGTACCATTGAATCATCTGACTGAAGCATTTTTAGGAATGGGTGATCCTTTTCCAAATTAATTATACTGTTGGTGTATATCTTTAACTTGGATGTTAAATGTTGTATTGTAAAATTGTTAAATGTTGAGTAAATACAGCTGGATAAAACTAACACTGTCTGTAAAATTGGGTAAAGCTTCCAATCAGTAGACCAACATCTTAAGCTACGTTTACACTGTCAGTTAAATGTGACCCAATTCCGATTTTTTGCTCATATGTGACACATATCGGATATGT
>JAOVVA010110218.1:0-11598 GCA_028565275.1 Leiocassis micropogon | reverse complement strand
CAGTGCCACAATAATGTTTTTATTTTTTATCTTTGTTCAATTTATGACATAAAAAGTAACTATGCATCAATGTTTGCGGAAAATATTGTGCATTTTTTTCCATTTCCAAGAGAGACTGTGTTAACATCTTTTCAATAAAAAATCACCAAAATCTGTTAATCAATGGGTGCCTAAACTTTTGCATGACTATTGTTCTCCCAAGTTAGCAGCTTGTGGGAAGGGCATATATATATAAAACTCTTTCTATTTCTGAGAACCACCTTCTCACTTAAGAATGCAGTAGTGGAAATTTGACAGTGACTCAAAATCCAAGTCATTAACTACATTGCAAAGCCAAGCTGGTTTGAACATATAAACAAAAAATCAGGAGACAATAAAAAGGTTTCTTTATTTACATTAATATAACCAATTGTTTTGATTTCTCTGAAAGACTTACCCAGACACAGAGGAGAAGTCTGAAATGCTCCATCATCAGTAAATGATATTGTCACCCTGAAGTCTAAACCCTTCCTCCATACTCATAAAACTCTTTCTGAGGCTTAAATTGTATGTAGATTAAATAAAAGAAATGGGAACTGTCTTTTTTATATATGCCGACTAAAGGCCTATCTGTTTGTTATCAGGTATTTAGTTATCTCCCAACCCCAACACGCCCCGAACCCAAAACAGTCTTTGACAGATGATACTTCTACTTAGTAACATAACTTAAAAATTTATTTCTACTACTGAGAACCACCTCACCCATGAATGAAAAAAAATATATACACTTTCTGTAAGGCATTATAAGCTTCAGTCAGGTAAACACTAAAAGGAACTACATGTTGGATTTCAACATGACAGTGACAAGTCATTAACTAAACAAAATACAAGTCATTAACTACATTGCTGGAGTTTTCAGGTCCGAGGGGGAATCCACAGAATCTCGGTACGATGCAGAAACTGGCAGAGAACATTTCCATGCAACAATGTCCCTGGAAACCTTCCACATAATTTCCAGGATTATCCACTTTGATAAATGAGATGACAGGCGGAGAGACAATTTAACTGCCATCAGGACAGTGTGGGACAAGTGGGTGCACCGCCTCACCATATATTACAATCCTGGGCCTATTATTCTAGGGTATGGTCAGCAACAACAACAAAAAAAATGCTGTGAAGTGTGTGGACCCAAGATGGACAGAGAAATACTATGTACATGCATCAAGAAGTACATATGCAAAACATACACAGTAAAAATCTGCCCCTAATGTGTTGTACATGCTGGTATGAAAAGGCAATGTGTTCAGTGGGGCTAATGTGCTGGCTAGACTGACATGATTCAGCTTGTGTTGTGTAAAATGACATGAAAGGGTTAAACTTCTAATTAATTTTTTATATAAATCAAAATCAATAGACCCAGAACACTGACTAATATGAACACCACACAAGGGTTAAAGACATCAACTGTTATATTGAACTTCCAGGCTCCTAACACACAGTATGACTGTAGATCAATCCCTGCTATCCGTTATCTCGGCTTGCTCATCAGGGACTATCTAATCATTTTGATTTATACACATTCACATTTTATACCAACTTCCATAATTTCTTTTGGTTGTGTAAAGCTGCTTTGTGACAATGACAATTGTTAAAACGCTATACAAATAAAATTGAATAGATTTGAATTTCTCTGTAAGACTTACCCAGACACTGAGGAGAATTCTGAAATGTTCCATCATCAGTACATGATATCGCCGAATCACCCTGAAGTCTAAACCCTTCCTCACATGAGTATGTGACTGTTTCTCCATATTCATACACCTTCTTCCAAGGCTTAAATTGTCCATTTTTTATAACAGGAGGATTTGTACAAGTCACAACTGAGGAGGAAATAATTGCAATTTACTAAGCAGATATTTTTGGGGATGTTGTTTCCTGTAATATTTCTCAAAGTAAAAAAACTAATATCTATTTCATAATAATTATTATGTTTCTTCTTTTTTAAGTCAATCAAAACAGCAACTAAAGTTAAAACTAAACAAGATGAAATCCTTGTTGTGCATAAATCACAACTAAAACTATGCATTTGTAACACTAACACTAATGTTTATAGGTTTTAGATTATTTTTTTGCCCTTGGGTTTAAACTTTAGTGAATAAAAAGTTTATTCACTCATTTAATGGTGCTGATTAACTTACTGTTGCACTTTGGAGGAGGTGGGTTCCATCCAGTTTCCTTACAGGTCAGGAGGTCAGACCCCTCCATGCTGTAGCCTTCATTACACTGGTACTGGATGGTCATTTTGTATCTATAGGTTGAAGTCTTTCTTTCAACTATGACTGCATTTTTAATATTGGGTGCATCACAGGTCACCTCTGGGAAAAAGAAAGATGGAATAGGAGCATAAAGCATTGTATCATAGGCATATTGTCATCTGTCTGAAGGAACCACTTAATTTGGTTTATTGCTCATATTTAATACAATAAAATAAAGTTTGAACAAAATGATGTTACTGTCTGCGACAGCTTAAATTGTATACGTACATACACTACAAGGCAAAAGTTTACACACATCTTCCCCATCAGGGGTTTTCTTTTATTTTTAATATTTTTCTAAATTGTATGTTAATAATATTATTAATAAACAAAAATTGTTAAAGAACCCAGAAAACATTTAATATTTTATGTTGTCTAAAGTAGCTACATTTAGCTTTGATAACAACTTACCACGCTAATGGCATTCTCTCATTAGATTCATGAGGTAGTCACCTGAAATGATTTTCAATTCACATGTGTGCCTTGTTAAAAGTTAATTTCAGATGCTTATTATCTTTTTAATGTGGTTTAGACCATCAGTTGTATTGTGCAGAGGAAGAGTGGGTATAGAGTCATAAGCCCTAATAATGCTACAACTACTGTACAAATCCATATTAAGATACTAAGAAATATACTAAGAAAACTCAGTGAAGTAAAGAAAAAAGAGAGTCCAACATTTTTTTTCTATGACTGCATTTTAACAGGAATATGAAGCTCAGTCAAGCTGAAAATTTTCACGAAATTTAAATGAATTCCCAAGTGCATTCACCAAACCCAATCAAACTCTACAATGAAACTGGACTCTTCTATCATTAACTACCCCTGCAGCAGAGGATTATTATATAAGTTTATTAGAATTACGAGCTTCACTAACTTTGAAAGAACAACAAGCAGAATATACTTTCTTGGGCCAAGAGACACAAGGAACGGACATTAGATCAGTGGAAAACTGTCCTTTGGTCTGATGATCCAAAATTGCAGGAGCAGGAGCATGGAGCAGGAGGTGTGATGGTGTTGGGGTGCTTTGCTGGTGACACTGTTGGTGACTTAGACAAAATTGAGGGCACACCTACTGTAACAAGCATAACTACCATAGCATTTTGCAGTGACATGCCAGCCCATCTAATTTGCACTTAGTGGGATCTTCATGTATTTTTCAGCAGGTCAATGACCCCAAAAACACAACTCCAGGTTATGTAAGAGCTATTTGTTTAAGAAGGAGAGTGATAGAATGTTGCATCAGACAACCTGGCCAATCCAGGTGACCACCTCATGAGGCTGAGAATGCCAAGAGTGTGCAAAGCTGCCATCAAAACTAAAGGTGGCTACTTTGAAGAATCAAAAACATGAAACATCTTCTGGGTTATTTAACATATTTTTGTTGTTTACATAATTCAATATTGTCTTCAGTATTAATGGACAATGTTGAAAATGATAAAAATAAAGAAAAAACAGTTGTATCCAAAATTTTAAATGGTACTGTGTACATATACATATGTGTGTATATACAGGGTGACCGATGGGAGTCAGACGTTTTTAGAAAAGGCAGAAGACGGTAAGTTGTAAGTCACAAGTTGCAATATCGTTTGTTCGCTTATGACAGCTTTGTTCAAAGAGGTGAGTCTATCACAGCAATGCAGTGACTATTTTATAGAGAAGTCAATGTTGGTCGATGTGCCATTGTCCCTGAAGTCTCCTGACTTGTCATCATGTGATTTCCTTTGCTGGGGGTACCTGAAGTGCCTAGTGTACACTCACAAACCACGTAATTGAAATGAATTGAAGGATGCCATCCAACAAGAAGTGCTCATGATTGATCGACAGCTGTTGGCCAGAGTGATGGACAATTTTAAGCAAAGGATTGAAAGCTGCATTCAAGATGATGGTTTCCATCTAAATTACATTATTTTTTATAACTGAATAATTAACTCAAATGGCATGTCTTGACTTCTTTTTTGTCTTCTTTTCTCAAAATCATCTGATTCCCGTCGGACACCCTGTATAATGCCATTGCTCTGTAAAATTCTCCTTTTCGTGTTTCTGCTCTTCTACCTGAAAAGGGTGCTTAAATGGAAATTGGTAACCTACCTCATATAATGAACCATAATCACAAAACTCAAAAAATCCACAATGTTTATATATATATATATATATATATATATATATATTTTTTTTTTTTTTTACCAATACACCCAGGAAGAGTTGGAGACCATCCATTTTCCCTACAGGTCAGATATTCAGATCCCACTCTTCTGTAGCCTTCCTTACACTGGATTTGGACTAAGACACCATATCTGTAAGGTGGTGAACTTCTTTCAATAACAGCATTTGAGATTGCTGGTGCATTGCATGTAATCTCTGTATAAAAATAACAATGAGCAGAAACCTTTAATGAGACTTTGGTCTTATATGCAGATTAGTTCACATACAGAGTGAATTTTCTGCCATAGAAACTCTCTAAAATCCTGTTTGCTTCGATTACAAACTCCTGCTTCACATTAACAGCTACATGGTCGAGCTCCATTACCGTCCTTCATGTAGGATTTTGGCTTAGATGACTTCCTCAGATTCAGGCCTTTAATCTTTGGCCCTGCCACCTAAAATTCTGCAAACCTTCTTTAAGTCTGCACCTTAGCGCACTAACAATGAATGCAAGTGTGTTGTTTAGGAGAGAGAAAACATTTCTCCTCTGTGACTACCTTGAGGTTTTTGCTATATCCTACAATCTATTGATGTCCTTCTTTTGTTGGTTTCTTACGCATATAAGAAACTTGAATATACCCGACAGAGTTTGGTGTTTTCCCTAATGCCAACATACCTCATCAAACTGACCAAATAATAATCACATCTTTGAAATGTCATTTCTACCACTAAGCACAAGATGTGTGAAAACTATTCAACTATTCATTTTTTTACCACATCATCTTAAAATCATAAAACAGCAACCACTAAAAAGACATGGCAAATAAAAAAATATATATTACCCAGGCACTGAGGAGACTTCTGAAATGTTCCATCATCAGTACATACTATTGTAGAAATTCCACTAAGTCTAAAACCTCTATCACAAGAGTACGTGATGCTCTGTTCATATTCATATAACAGTTTTGATGGGTAAAATTGTCCGTTGACTATATCAGGAGGTTTTGAGCAAGTTATAACTGAGGAAGAAAAAAAGAATTGTAATTATATATCTAGAATCATACAGTATTTTAAGAGAACCTTTTTTTTCTTATCCCAAACTGAACATTAATTGAATGGAATTATTATATTAATATGTATTGTATATTATTTAGAAACATTTATTATTAATACCAGTGCACTGAGGAGGAGGTGGATCCCACCCATCTTCTGTACAAATCAGGAAGTCAGACCCTTCCATTCTGTAGCCTTTATTACACTGGTAGCGGACAAACTGCTTATATTTATAGGGTGGCGATTTTCCTTCAATTCTTATTGCGTTAGGGATTACTGGTCTCTCACAGGACACAACTGTATTAAAAAAAGGTGCCAAATATTTTAATTCCTTGTATCTGTTTATGCTACTAAATTAAATGTTTAGCTAAAAAAAAGAATATCTTTAAGGATGTTTGTCCTTATTTTTAATAAAATTCCTTCTGGAGCACTAAACTTATCAGAACTTACACAGACACCGAGGAGCAGGAGGCTGAAAGGTTCCATCATCAGAACATGATAGTTCTGAAGGTCCAATAAGATCAAGACCTCCTTTACAAGAGTAGGTGACTACATTTGCATAATCGTATGAGTCTGCCACAGGATTAAACATGCCATTTCCTATACTGGGAGGTTTTAGACACTTTACCACTGGGGGAAAAAAAACAAGTATTGTTATTATTTCTTTTATTATTCTTAGTGGGAAACTAGTTTTAAACTTAAAGTCTGTTCTGTAACCTACTGCAATAAGAAAACAAGACAATGCAAACCACAGAATCCATAGTAAAATCTTGTGACTGTCTGAGATCAGCATGACAAGAAGCGTACAGTACATGCTTATACAGTATGGCATCTTACAAGTAATAATAATAATAACAATAATAATAATAGCAATAATAAAAATGAACAGTACATAAACAGTGGTACAGTGTACATTTTTTTACTCCTGTAAAAAAATTGTAATGGGTTTTGTGATATAAAAAAAAGAGAAATAATAATAATAAAATGAATGATCATGACTTTTTCCACATTTGATGTAAAACTGCAACCAACCAACTTAAATGAAAGAAAAAAGCATAGCCTGGTTGGATATGTGTGCATTTGTCTTGTCGTGAATGAAAGGTTGCACACAGAAAAATCACCTCACAGTTCATATGATATATCTGGAGTGATTTGGGCAGGAAAAGTGGAATACATTTTACAAAATAAGATATCCTTAGTTGGTTGATGCTTACTAAAAAAAATATATTTTTGTACCGCAAGCAAAAAAACATGTTAATAATGTGGTAATTAAGAGGTATTCATAATTGTTCAAGCAGGGTATTGTAATGCTATTGTGATTTTTTTCCCTTTAAAACATTGTCCCTGAATACTGTCCTTGAATCCTTGAAAAATTTTGTTAGTTTTTTTTTTAGCCAATTTGCTATATGCTCCAAAATAATAACTAAAAAAACAATTTGGTTTGTCTAAAATATACTGGTTTGTCTGAAATACTTTTTTGATAAATGATAAAAACGTTCTTCAAAATTGCCACCAAATCATGATTCATATTGAGAAAAATGTAGCCTCTGTATCAAACTCTGAAAAATAACTACTTATTATAAATGTAAAAATAAAATTTTTTGAAAGAAATTGGGATAAAGGACCATCCCAATTCAAAGTAAGGACGTTTACAGGGTTTTGATATAATTTGGGAAAAATTAAGAACATTTTCAGCTTGAATGTAACAAATCTATGGGAGACCAAAGCAGGGCAAGGCTAGGAAAACTCAACAGACATGCTACTCATAATCCATACACAAGATAACAGTAAGAGTACATACTCAATACTCAGGTCAAAGAGAAAGAAATGGCAGAAATTCAATAAACACCATTTGATGGCAGATATTATGAATGTCCCTCCATAACAGAAAAAATGTCCAAGTAACTAAAAGCAGCTTAAATGACCATCTATGCTAACTAAACAAGTTTCATAGTTTAATTAAATATTTATATATTTTTTTGTTAAAAAACAGAGGAAAAATATAACATTACCTTCACAAACAGGAGCTCTTCCATCCCAACCAGTTTCTCTGCAATTTCTTTGTGGTTGTCCAACAAGCCAAAATCTACAAACAGATATATTTATTATATTTAGGTCTTTATAAGCACTATTATATTAACTTTGAGACAGAAACATTGGGCAAGCAATTTACTGAACGCTATTAGAATAAGGTCTATAAATATAATTTATTGGCTCCAAATTTTGGACACACACACCCACACACACATTTATACAGTGTATATATATTTACCCTTTATTACATTGTGCTGTAATGGTTGCACCAAAAAGAATTCCTTCTGGAAATAAATACTTTCCATTGAAGATCTCACCAGGATTTCCACAGGATCTTTCTGGAAAACATACAACTTGTTTGGAGAAAACGTAAGGCAATAATCATAAAATGTTCCAGAATTTTTCCATGATATTTTTGTTATGTCAGCTTCTGGTAATGTAAATGATGCACAAATCAAAGTACAATCTAAAAAGGAAATTGTAGACGACTTCTTTTTCATTGAACTACTTTTGCATTGAAGCTGAAGGTCGTTCCATTGGGTCCCCATACAGGTGATGGACCTGGAAGCAGATGATCTCTCAGGCAGATAACCAGGTGAGCATTTGAATGTTACAGATGATCCATCAGAGAAGCTGTGTTCATTTGATTCATCAGATAAAATCCTGTTTTCCCCAACAACAGGTCTCACACATTTTGCTGAAATAGATATATTAGTGCTTAGGGAAAAGTGTTACTGATTCAAATGCAATTTACGTTCTCTCAAATTCATAATGTGAAAATCATTCATTTAGTGATTTGGAGAGCTCTCTATTTATCAAACATACATTATTTTATTTTATTTTTTACCTTTTTATTTTATTATTTTTACTTCATAAATAGCAGTTATACAGTATATTTATATCAGGTTAAGGATTTGCAGCTGTAATACCTAATTGCATGTAAATCAAATCTCACCTTGGACATTTACAGTCATGAGAAGCATAAAGAAGGTGAGCATGTAGAGCAACATCTTCAACTGTAAATATCAACTATCACCCAGGATCTCCTAGATTATCACTACTTTTGAGCATTCAGTAAAGAAAATCAGAGTCATTTATCCAGCAGGCCCATCATGAAATGAAAACAAATGGGATAAATTAGTTACATTTGTATTTATTCTACAAAATTCCACTTTTATGTATGAATATATTCTCCTTAGAATTATGGATCAATGTCTATGTAAAGTAAAAACAAAAATCTTATAATTTGTAAAAAAAAAAAAAAAACTGTCAAATATTCAGCTATACAATGGTTTCATTTTGTATTTGTTTTTTTTTTTTTTTATTTCTTTTCAATTAAATTTACTGGATATGTCCAACAGCTGTCACCTTAACTAAATAAACATGCAGGATGATTCTACAAATAATTAAACCATACATGGTTAAAATGGAACTAAGGAAACTATAACAATAAAGGAAAATATACGGTGAAATCATCTTGCTGTCCATAACAAGGCATTTAATAAATTAGCTATCATTATTAACTTTATTTATACTTTAAAATTATACTGTCCTCAGACCACACTATACAATTCCTGATCTGTTAAGAAACCAGAAAATATAAAAGTATAATAGCAAATATAACAATAGTAAAACAGCATCTAACTTACAGTTGTCAGAGTCCATAAAGTGTGCTTGGTGCAAATGTTGCTTTTCGATGAGACAGAAAGAGGAAATAGTCAAGCTTTTACCCTGACAAAAGGAGTGTCACAGGAACGCCTAGCTCTTTGATATACCGTTTTTTGATATTACAGCAGAAATGAGTAAAAAAAACTCAAATCAATAAGCAAAGTGTGAAATAATCAAAGGACACAAATCTGTCATACAGGCCCATTATAGTCACAATGAGTCAAAGGCAAATTAATCAATGAATTAATAAATATTTTCCAAAAAAATTATTTATAAATGAATTTATCAATTAATAGTATTTTAAGGAATAGACATTGAATAGAAGCGCTTTTACTGAATGACACTGAGATCATAGTGAACCATCTTTTCGAACTGCTTGCTCACACACCGTTAGGGGCAGCGTAACACACTCGGAGGACAGCGCTATCCGCTCCTTCCGCTTGTGTGAGCTCACAGACGCCCTTGATTGGCTGTAGAGCCGTCATTAATGTGGGAGCCCGAAGTACCTCTCATCCCTCCCCTCTGAGAGAGCTCGGCCAATCAGCTCTCTCTAGGCATCCGGCTGCGAGAGGTTACAGCATCACCCGGGGATCGAACTGGCGATCTCCGGATGATAGGGCGAGCACTTTACCACTGCGCCACTCGGAGGCCCAATACCGTATATTTTTATATAGCCATTGTAAATGAGTTGTACTGTACATTCTCTACATCGTATACTTGTTGTACTGTACTTTTACTGCTACAATTAATCAAAAAATAATTAATTAGAACGCATTTATATATTTAAAACCTGTCTTTGCTCGTATTGTTTAGAGATGTAATATGGTGTTACAATTTTTTTTAATATGTACTATACTTTGTTACAATCTTTTGTGTTTTAAAGCAATTCTACAAAAGCAATGAGTTTAAAATTATGTGGCATTCACATTTTGTTAAATTCAAACTAACACATACCAAGCAGTGTATATTACAGATTGTGTATATTTTGTGTAATTTTGAATTAAAAAAAAAAAAAAAAAAGGTTTGCTGTGTGTGTGTTTTTTTTTATTTTTATTTTTTATCAGGGACAATAAGTTCAACTAGAGTTTTGTAGGGAAAGTTAAGAATAAAAGTAACATCATCAGAGGTTAAAGGTTAAGGCTCTGGGTTAGAAGGTCAGGAATTTAAACCCTAACATTGCTGAGCTGCCCCTGAGGTTGCCATTAAATCCCTTACCCTCATGTGCTCTAGGGGTGCTGCACCATGGCTGACTCTACTGCCTAACAATCTAGAATATATGGAAATGAATTTTATTGTGTTATTTTATTGTTAATAAGTTATTGTAACTCATGGATTTTAGTGCAAAGAACATTGGCATTGAGTAGTAATTTGTCAGGAATAACTCATTCATTAAATTTTAATTCTGTTTTGCAAAGTGATTTCCTAATGATTGTCATTCTGTGATTCTGCTGGAGAAAAATATTTATAAATGCATGTTAATCCCTGCTACAACATAGACCTTCTACAGAACCCATGATTGTTCATGATACTACAAAAGGTTTTTCATGTGTTAAAAATGAACCAAAACCACAAAAGGATGACCCCTGCTGTAAATGCTTAATGGATCTCACAGGTATGTGCAAAGAAGGACCACATACCATCTGTGACAGGGTTAACATTTCATTGTATCTCCTAGGCCTACTTTTAGGAGTTTGCTATATTCTACAGTTTACTGTAGGCATTTCTAGACCTCTTTTAGTTTCTCACCGTGCATTGTAACATGCAACACACTCTGTAGTGTCGTTAGGCCAACATACTTCATCCAACAAATTAGATAATTATCAAATCTTTAAAGGGTCATTTTACACAATGTGCAAAAAAGTGACAAAACATTTTAGGAGGAAAAATGTCATATCTTAAACCATAAAACAAGAGGACATGTGCTTTAAAGCTAAATTTTAACATCACAGAAAAAAGTCACATCTTTAATTTTTTTTTAAATACATAAAAAAGGAAAAAGTTTTAAGAGACTTGCAAATAAAGACATCAGATATGCAAACTTGCTAACTGATACCAAATATTTTGTACATTTATTCATTGAGTCACGAGTCTGTTAAAAAGCACAAATAACAAAAAGTCTAAGTTGTTTTAAATATTACTTGTATTGTATGAACATTTTCCAAAACCAAAAGCATTAAACAGACATGCCAGCCTTTTGTGTTTTAACAAAAAGTATATTTGCTTCCCTGATGTCATGCACACTCGGAACGCGACCGGCACTAGGACCCGGAAGTTAAGCGTTCGTGAACCAGGAAGTATAAAAGGAGTAAACAAACCATAGCATCTTGCTTAGTCATTGAGTTTGGCCCATGCCTCGTCGGAATCGTTCGTCGAATCGTGAGTACTCACTTTATTGGTCTTGCTTTCT
>JAOVVA010110167.1:0-11600 GCA_028565275.1 Leiocassis micropogon | reverse complement strand
TGGCTGGGGGGTTTGGGCACTGGCTGGGAATCGAACCCGGGCCTTCCGCATGGCAGGCGAAACACCTACCACTGAGCGCGTTGTTAGAGACCTCCTGGATGAAGTGAACCCACAGGTTTTCTATTGCCACTCAACTTTAATGTCCTTTACAAGCCCTAAGCAGCACTAACATGTTCCAGCGCGTCAATGCCAACACCTCACTGACGCTCTTTCTCCAAAGCCAGTCTACTTTGAGATGTATACATAGTCACTATCATAAGAATGCTACTGTACTTGGATAACTGCTACCAAGGAGCTGGTTATTTGGGACACATCCACTCTCCTTGCACAGATTAAACGGCTCTGTCCCCAGAGATAATAAAAAGCATGCCACACAATTCATTAACTGAGGCTAGATTTACTAAGAAAACCAGTAACAGTGTCATTACAAGGGTACAGCTCCATTCCATTGTGGTTCTTCTCTGTTAAAGCTGAACATCCCAGTGGGACAGAATGTACTCAGCATCTGCTAGAAAGCATTTCTTTGTCTACTGCTGATTCTTTTCTTATTATAGGGAGTTGTGCAACTAGGCCTGCTCACGACCCTGAGCTGTAGCTCTGAGACTGGGAGATCTAGTGTTCCATTACTGCTTCTACTAGCGATTGGGAAAACCTAAGCAGGGTGTCCCAAATAGATGGCAACATTTGGCACCCTCTCCCAGGTCATCTAGGTAGATTTGGCCCTGTCAGATTAACCACTGACTAAGGACCAAGAGCAGTCTAGGAAACGCTTATAAAAGTCATAAGATGAGTCTTTAGATGGACGACCTGGGCCATTGCCTGATTCAAAAATACTTTTCTCGGCATGTCCCCATTTTACACTAAATGTGCACGTGGGCACCATTTTAGCAAGTGTTTTACTTTCAAAGTTCATTTGAAGCAGCAATTAAACTCATCGAAATGATATCAGGGTGGAAATCACTTTGAATACTTTTTAAGTTAAATTTTAGAAAGTTTGACAAAAAATACAAATGAATGGAATTTAAAAACACAACTGGTTGGGTCCAGGATGTTACCTTGTTAATCCAGGTGGTCACAGCTTCTTCAACATCATAAGGGAAGTCCTCCTCAGGAAAGAAAGGTGAGTATTTCTGTACACATGTCAGCACTCTCTCGACACTGATCATCTCCACTGTGTACGCCATCATCAGGGTGTCGATCATCGCCAAGTGCGAGCTCTGCAAAAGGAATATGGAGGGAAAGAAAGTCACACACAAGCAAGCTTGTTTGTCTTTAAACAACAAAAAAAAAAGACCAGACACTCATTTGCTCTTTTTGAACATTTTTATCCAAAGTGGCTTAAAAAGCTTTTTTTGATTTTAGTAAACTACCACTACAATGACTATAGTAATGATTTGCTTCCATATAGTAATGACTGTGCTGTCTAGACAAAATGTTCAACTCTCTTTTTTTGTAAACAAAAGTCTCTTTTCATTATTTTAAAAGCCTTAAAGTGAATAATTTAAAAGTCATTGATCATAAATAGAATGTTTACAATGATAAATAAAAATTACTAATAAACAGCACCTATGATTTCGGACACTACAGTACTTCATTATCGTGTGTGTGTTAGTTTATATCATTAATGTGTTTTTTTTTTATCAGCGTAAGTTAAATGACACAAAGCTTGTTGGGTAGTTTGAAATGACAGAAAATACATAGTTTTTCGATCTGTTCTCATCGTCTCTGTGTCTCAGCTAGAATCAACATGTCCGGTTTAATTAAGTAATACAGTAAGTTATATGACTCACTCATCTCATCATCTATACTGCTTTTATCCTGTATACAGGGTGGCGGGGGCCTGGACCCTATCCCAGACTTGGAGCACAAGGCAGGGTACACCCTGGATGGGTTGCCAATCCATCTCAGGACACACACACATACACACACTCATTCACATACTACGAGGCAATTTGGGAACACTAATTAGTTGAACCTGCATGTCTTTGGACTTTTGGAGGAAACCGGAGTACCAGGAGGAAATCCACCAAGCACGGGGAGATTCGACCCTGGACCCTGGAGGTGCAAGGCGACAGTGCTAACCACTAAATCAGTGTGCCGCCGTACAGTAAATTACATCCCAAATAGAATTATACATGCCTGTCTCTATTCTCACAGCACAATATAATTTAGTTTTAGTGTGTGTTTGTGTATGTGTGCGTGTGCATGTATGACAAAAATAATGATGATGGAAAATAATGATAAATTAGCATGCAATGCTAAAGTTTAAACTAGCTGCTAAACGCAACAACAGAAGAAAATGTAAATGGTTTGATACACGCACATTGAGGGGACAAAGGGAGCATCAAAAGGAGGCAATCACAAACAAATCGTCAGAATGTACCCCCCTCTAGTTTCTGATTGGCTGGTATTTGTCTCTCCTCTAGCCTCTGATTGGCCTCTGTTGTGATATTAAGCGCACACAGGACAGAGAGTGGAAAGTTAGAGCTTGTCTGAGGAAAATTTTAATCTGATTGCAAAACACAGAGTTTTACACTCGTGTTTTTGGCACGAAAATAACATCCAACCAAGTAAACTCACGCGAGTGACAGCAGTACGCCGTGAATGAGAAAGAGAGCTGGGAGAAATGATGATTGGTTAAATAATAGTGCTTTGTTTTACACTGTGTGAGTGTGACCAATTAGGATGACTGATACAACATCTGGGATTGTCAAGTAAACAGGTGAACACATGATTTAAATGCAGGGAAATACATGCAAATAAATCGCCAGCATTCGGAAATGAGATCACATGTACGTATGAATCGAGATGGAATCGAATCGTGCAGCCCTGCTTAATGTGGATAGTACAGACATGGCGGGCTGTAATGCCATCGACACCAACCCCCTGCCTCCCTCCTGCTTTTACGTCAGGCCTTTTTTTTTACATTTAATAACATTCAAGATACTGTAACAGTCAGGTTAGTAAAGTGGCTACACGATAATATCAAAAAATACCACATAGTGGCATTTCAGAAGAAGAACGTTTGCTACAATGCCGCTACACTAACTTTTTTTCCTCGGTTAGAATACAGCTGTTACACATACAGATGTGAAAATGTAATATCATTGTGCCTTTTAAAAAAGCACAGAGAAAAGTACAGAATTCCTCATTTTATTAGAATACATGCAGACTCATAACGACGTGCAGCCCATCAGCATGTTAAAAAAAAGGTCAGTCAGACGTCTTAGTAATAAATTAATTATAAGCAGAAAATATTTTGCTCTAGATAACTTTGCTTGGCTTATATCATACATAAGTCATTTCAAGCTGGTAGATTCATCTCATTTCATTGTCCATACCGCTTTATCCTGTATACAGAGTCACGGGGGGCCTGGAGTCTATCCCAGGAGACTTAGGGCATGAGGTGGAGTTTATTTGTCTGCTGTCAGTCACTGTCATATAACATTATAAGCGCTGCTAAATACACAGAATAAACTGCTTGGTCACTTTAAATCAGCACTACTGTAGTGCACTTACTGTATGAAAATTACCAACCAAAAGTCGTGTGCAAGAGATAAATAAGAAAATATTTAATGTATCTTCGCAAAACTTCTATCATCCTCTTTTCTAGGGAAAACACTATGTAAAATACTTATTATTTTTTAAGCAAATGTAAATTAACCGTCTCTTGATTGCATTTGTAATGAATGCTTCTTTTATTCATTATTGAGTCTCTACAGTGCATTACGCAGTCAAGATGTATAATTAAATGTTAGGAACCGTGTGTGTGCGTGTGCATGAGAGTGTGTGTGTGTGTGTGAGAGAGAGAGAGAGAGAGTGCATGTGTGTCTATAAATGCAAGTCTCAGCCAGAGTGTGAGTGTGTGCGAGTAGCAGCAAGTGTCAGTTAGATAAGTGTTTTGTTAGGTAAATACAGTTTTGTGTAAAATCACACCAGGTGTTCTAATAATTCCTATGATTACATGACATTGGCTGTTACGCAACACAACACATACAGACAACACGTAGCACAAGTAAGGAAATATAGATGTCTTGTCTCTGATGGCTTCCTCAAATTTTCCTATACCACCTAAATGATTTTGAATTGATTTCTGATGGGGGTGGGGAGATTAATGGTTCAGTGATGTATTGGGAAACTTCTGTGTGGTGATTCATGTGTCATGAACACTGACTCCAAAATATATAAATATATATATATTTTTTTTCATCTATATATGTTTGCATTTGTGGTGGTATAATGATGCCATTCCTCTATAATCTTACTGGTGGCGTGCTCTAAACTATTCACACATTGGATGGCAGCACAGCATAGTGTATGCTCAGACCTAATAATTTGTATTAACTATAACAAAATATAATAAATAAATAAATAAATAAATAAATAAATAGAAAAAATATATATATATATATATTTTACAGAGCATCCGGAAAGTATTCACAGCACATCACTTTTTCCACATTTTGTTATGTCACAGCCTTATTTTCAAATGGATTAAAACAATTTTTTCCCTCAGAATTCTACACACAACACCCCATAATAACAACAGGAAAAAAGTTTACTTGAGATTTTTGCAAATTTATTTAAAAAAAATAAATAATGAGAAAGCACATGTTCATAAGTATCCACAGCCTTTGCCATGAAGCTCAAAATTGAGCTCAGGCGCATCCTGTTTCCCCTGATCATCCTTGAGATGTTTCTGCAGCTTAATTGGAGTCCACCTGTGGTAAATTCAGTTGATTGGGCATGATTTGAAAAGACACACACCTGTCTATATAAGTACTGTGGACAGATTGTGGCAATTCTATTCGGTTTGTATAAAATTTGATTGCGCTTTTAACAGTGGTAATTGTCGCACAGCAGCTTTAAAGAATAAAAAAAGTACAGGAACGCACATGACGGACTAACAGGGCTGCGTTCAATAACAAGCACGCCTGTAAAACATCTGTGAGCGTATAAGAGTTGAATGGTCTCATGAACTGTCTAAATGTATGAGGGCACTCTTGAATGCTCAGTGCTGTACTATTACGTGCATTCCTGTACTCTCTGCCAGGCAGGCAGACACAGGAGCAGAGGGGAGTATATCACATTAAAAATCACTGCATGCCTTTTCAATGTTTTTAGGGGGTGGTCTAGATAAAAAAAACAGTCACAAAATAAAGGCTTTAGGCGCACTGGTGACTTTTTCATTCATCACTGTGTGTCCTGAGCTGGCCGACCCACTGACAGAAGTGCGGTTTCGATTAGCTCTGTCACAAAGGGGACAATCTGCAGTGTGCAGGCCTGGGAGCTATATTGACTATTTAAGGTACATTGATATATATTTCAATAGATACAGGATGAGATATTACCGTTTATATGAACATAATTTGATGTTATGTTACATGATCAGATTCTTAGGTGAAGCTGTGCCAGTGTCTGCATCTCTCCTCTCTCACACTCTTCACACAGCCACAGCTCTCTCTCCCTCTGCAGCTGTATGTAATCCTGGTGTGCTCTGGCCATTTGTTCTGCCTTGTTAAAATGTGCTGATGTGCAAACACGTACTGACAGCATAATGTTTAATAGTTACAAAGAAATATTCTATAGCACGTTATTATTTTTTTATCACCCTAAACTACAGTCTTGTACAGTGTACTACAATTCATGCTGCTGCTGCAACCCCAGCTGCGAAGCTCCTACAGCTCACGTCTGCCATGAAAGATAGTCAAATTCATACTTTATTCAACCTGTGGTGGCCAGAAGTGGTCATAATAATGGTCATAAAGAGAAATAATAAATATTGAGGATACGTCCTGCTACTCGAAATGTTACAATTAAGTAAGCTTAGTCCTTCTTTACATATCCTCCATCTAAGGCAACACACTGCTCCAAATGATGGTGGAGACCGTCCTTAAAGAACCTTCATTTGCGCTCTTGAGGAAAAGTTCCACATCAGTAACCACCTCATTATCATCTTTGAAACTCCTGCTTGGTTGGTGGGAAGGGGGGAATAAGGCAGAATTCCGTATCCCAAGTCGCTCGCAATTTTTACCGTTTTGTGAGCTGAATGGGCTGGCGTGCTGTCATGAAGAAGGTGAACCCTCTTTGTCGATTCGTCTTGATTTTGACTCTCTAGCGAAATGAAATGTCTCTATGAAATTTTCAACTAAAGTTTGTCATGTAATTAGCTTGACAGTTTTTTTTTAACTTGCAATCAGTTAGACAGCCTATTTAAATGGTGAAAAATTGTTTATTAAGATTAAGATTATTTTCAAGCAAAGAATTGACAAATATTGTCTGTGTAAATTTTTTTTTCCATGTGCCAAGACGTTTGCACAGTACTGCAAGTAAAACAGCTGTTCGATTTAAATGAGTGTGTTGGAGAATATGAGTTTCCTGGTAATTTTGTCACTCTTTAAAATAAAATTTACAGTACTGTATACAGTATTTCGATTTATATTGTGTATTGCTATTCAGCCAGATTCTTGGTTCAGACACTCCGCCTGAGCAGCTGGATGTGAAAAATTTGTTAGTGTAAGGTTTTATAATATAATAAGAAACTGTAATCTAATAAGATGATTCCTGTGCCTTGAGAACATACCCCTCATTGTGCTTCCTTATGTCTTCTGTGGTAACACCTTCTATAGTATATAGTATATAAGTGTATCAAGGTGCGGCGGACACAACAAGAAATAACTCTTATACTCTTAGCTTAAAACTTAGCTCGTACACACGTCTTCATTTAAACCTAACAGTTAGGAAATTGCCAGTACAAACCATGCACAAGAAAATAGTCTGGGCCTTGAAAATGTTCATTTAAATGTTATACTCAGTCTTTTCAACACAGCTGGAGAGCGTTTGATCAACATCAGCTGAAGGTTTAATCTTCATACAACTTTCTAAACCTAATTCCTTTTTTTTTTAATAACTCTGTCTGCAACACTGCCATACAGTGCAGGTTTTTGCTACTTTCTTCTTATGTCTGTTTGCATTTTCCTAGTCCAGAAATCGACTCTTCCCTCATATGCAAAAGATGACAACTCATGATGATTATAGTAAGACATTTCATATCACACAGCATAACAGTCAAAGTAAGAGTCCAGCTGCAATACTGATATACCTATATGGATATAGAAATGTATGATCAAGCGGGAAATAAATATTTAGTGTAACAGCAAGTGTAAGTACATTAACAAACTCCATCTCTCTTAGTACTTTCCTCCACTACGGTGATTAACATCATGGGCTGCGCCTCTAATCTAATACTCTGTTCTTGCACTTGAAAGTATTTAATAATTTAGATAATTCAGAAGACTACAGGCTACATGAGAACTTAAAAAAAACAAAAAAGTGTAAAAAAAAAACAAAACAAAAAAAACATTACAGACCATCAGAAAATCAGAAAACCAGAAACATTCAGTAACAATTGAGACAAAACACTAGTTTGTTTAACGATTGTAGATGGAAAGGGAAATTGGTCTATTTTTAGTGCAACATGTAAATTTAAATTTGATTTTTTCCTACAGTCAGAGCATCACTATTTTATTAATGAACCTTAGACAAGTAAAAATGCTGATGACTCATTGGTATAAAAAAAAGAAAGTAAAGCTGAATCCTTACTTTGAGTTACCTTTACTTAGGGTTTATTGAAGGAGACAGGACTCGGTTGGAATGTGTCATCTGTAGCAAGAAATACAGCATAAAACCAAGCAAAATGGAACACATACAGTACCTACATTCCAAACCAAAGAGAAGCCAAGTATAATTATTGCCAATTTTTGTAAAATAAAGATTTGAAACTATTTTGTTTCATGTATATTGGCTGTGCTGGGGTGCAGCAGTTTATTGCAAGGGGGGCTTAGCTTTTCCTAATTAAAAAAAAAAGAAAAGAAAAAGGTGGAGCTCCAAGAAAAAAAAAAAGGAATCACTGCTCTAGAGTTCCATCTCTATCAGTTTCATCAAAGGCAAACCTAACAAAGGACGCCTATTGGTAGCTTAGCAAGTAACCTCACATTATCTCCTCACATTATCAGATATTCCTAGTCCCTTTGTTGGGACATCCAGCCCCTATAACAACAATAACCTCATAGACATACACATCACCAATCCTGCTCTAATCCAGCTGACACAGCACTTGAGTCCCACTATAACTTTTGCTGTACAGGATTAAAGGTCTTTTAAATATACAGTGCTGTTCAGCTCAGACCTACATGGCAGTTGTGTGTAGAAAACTCACGGCTCACATTACTGAAGCACTCATCACTGACAGGAATGCCTTATAAGGCTTGTGTGTCATTGTGAAAACATAGGCTTTAAAGGTAGTGACCTGGGTGAGGCCTTATCCACACAAAATCTTAACTTAAAAAGAGTTTGTATTCAATGAAAGACATGCTGACAGTTTTTATTAGAATGATGCTACTGAAGGTCTCGAAGGTTTGGAAATAATCACCAAATAAGTAAAATACACAAATTATGATCATAAAAATACAATACCGTGAAAAAGTCTTGAGACACCCTTATCTCTTTATATTTTGCTTCAAAAAGCCAGATGTTTTTGTCTTGAGAAATAGATCTCCCTTCTTTGGCTCTTATTTTCAAGCAAGTTTGGGGCTCTTATTTTCAGTCCAGTCCCTGTACTTGACTAGTTGCAGAAGAATATATTTTGTTGGTTAAGCCAAACAGTGACCTATGAATCATTTAAGCATAAAAAATATTGTAACTCAAGGCTTGAAAAACAGCGAAAAACAGCTGTAGTTGATAGATGACCAGGCCGATTATCTGTATACTGGTGATGTTATATTTCCCCTTAATTTAAAGCAGTTAAACTGCTTTCCTATTTTCCTTTTTCAAAAACAAGAGTTATGCATGTATGTATGTATATGGAGTACAAACGACAAAGTGTTATATTTAACTGGAATGAAATGTGACTTTGTGCATTATTTTTGTATAACAGTAACTCAGAAACCAGTTCCGGCTGTGACAGGAGGTTAACCATTATACACTTGTTCCAATATGCCATTGTTTCTATAGTAACATCTCAAACATGTTTCTTGAGAGCAAGAGAGACCAATTATTGGCAAATCACTGTGGTATAACACACTCCAGACCATGTGGTTACACTAAAAAAGCAATGTACTTTGTGGGGGTAGAGCTACATCCCTTTGGTGTGCATTATTTTCTCCCCCAGTAAAATCTGCCATGTGTAATTCCTTAAATAACTTCACACACCATGTACTGGAATACTGACAGTTTTCAAGAGAGAAAAAGCCAGATAAAATAACCAGGCAACGAGTCATTATATCAGCTTATGTACGAGTTTTACATCAAAATTTTATGTTATACAGGCAATATGCAATATGAAAGCACACTGAAGCTGAAGTTATGCTTCAAGTCATAAGTTCTAAATGAGTGCAGTAGTACCTCGGCATACAAACACCTTGCCTCACGAATTTTCGGCTAAAGAACAAAAATTGTGCAAGAAATTTGCCTCGGCATACAAATCATTTTCAGCATATGAGCCGAGCTGAACCGAACGGTGGCTACGTTGGAGCCATTCAAAACTTGTCTGTGTCAGTGCAAAGCCAAGAAAAGTGAGTTCACATATTTTTGTAGTGTTTTTTTTGCGTTTGTGCAATTTCTAGTGAAGATATAGCACCATAGGAGAAGAATGTTAGCGAGGAGGGTAGCAAGAAGAAAAGGGAGCCACTTTCAGATTTGTTTTTAAAGCACTCTGTGCCAAGGGGAATCATAAATTAAAGTTAAGTTAGGTTTAATGTCTACGTAGTTTATAGTTCACTCAATTTAAATGTTTTGATTGTTTTTATATGCAAAAATATAATTATAGTGATATAAATTGTTAATATTGATTAAGTTAAGATTTTTGGGTAGCTGCATTTACATTATTTCCTATGGGAAAATGCGTTTCACTATACAAATTTCCCCTTATACCCCTATCTCACCCACGCGGTTTCGCGTGCTGGCCGTAAGTACGGTTCATCATGATTCACAGCAAGTTTTGCCTCTGTGAGTAGGTTTCCATCTTTCCGCGCGAAAAATTAAACATGTTTAAACATGTTTTTGGTGGTCTTCGCGGAAGCTTGCCGACCTGGCAGAAATTCGCGGAACGTCGGCGGGTGATAGGGGTTTTAAGAACTCACCTCTGAAACTGATTAAATTCGTATGCCAGGGTACCACCGTAATTGCTTTTTTCTTTTTCTTTTTTTTTTTAATCCTTTAATTTAATGGTGTAGAACGAGACTGTACAGTAGGTTGTAATTATTTCAGGCTTTAAACTGTTACTCAGAGAGGTTCTGCTAACAAAAGCCGACCTGAAAAAAATGCAAACATTAATCAAAAAAATCAACCCGCCTTTGCACCTTTTGTCTTTTCTGTATCTCTGTATTTCACCCGTCCCCTGAGGCATTCTAGTAAAAGTGGTTTCCTTCCGGCAACAATAACCAAGCTAACGAAGCAAAATGCCACGTTTCCCTTTTTGGGTAATAGTCTGAATTAAAAAAAATTATTCAATAGCCAGTGACCTTACTAAAGTTCATTCCATCATCGCTGTGTTTTTAAAAGGCTCTCCAGACTTCAGACAAACCACTCAAACCTACAATGTAAAGAGAGAAAAGTAAGCAGAATATATACTTGGGTACTTCTCTTCTCTTTAGTGAATAGTGTTCAGTTTGCTGTTCAAATATGCTCTCTCTCGTTCTTTCTTCTTTTAAAAAGCTTTTCTCTTTCCTTTTGTATAACATATAAGCCCACTACCTTTGTTCTGATCGCCGGTATTAGTGAAACACAGAAGGGTGAAGCACGGCTAGACAAAACAAATGAGTGAAGAAGCAAGCGATAAAGAGACCAGCGCTGATTGGTTGCCTCGTTTTCCTATCCATCTTATAGCTGTTTGGGTGTTATGGCAGGAAAGGAGAGAAAAGAGCAAGAAGAAGGGGAGATTGTGTTGTATATCTTCTGTGAGTGCTCGCTCTGGCTTTGCAGCCCCACCCACAGCCATACTGCAGCGTTAAATACACATGCACGGACGTTTCTCTAGTCGAAGAGCCAAGCGTGTACATAGAACACACACAATTTCATTACATTACACTTCCACAGCCCACCTCTTGTACACACACACAGAGCATAACCTATGCTGTAAAGATAATCATTACACCACGGAGAGATCTCAGATTTTTTTTATCTGGAATAACAGTATTTGCTAAATGAAGCAAATTTGGTTAGTTTGTTTCCAAGCACGTATGACTGAGGGTACGTGAATTGTTGTACTTCTCAAGTCATCTGGCTACACCATGCCTCTTGTTCAGCCCCTGCTGCAAAACACGCACACAGTATTTCTATATCTATGACAGATTTTAACAGTGGGGTTAACTGTAACACATTTAAGCAAGATGTATGGATACACATGCTTAGGCATCCTTTTCTGCGTGCGTGTGAACAGATGGGCTGAATTATATGGGTTCTTTGATGAAACTACATTAATAATAAAATGTTAAATCTTACTCTGCCCCAGCACAGGCAGTCAATACTCACACACACACACACACACACACACACACACACACACACACACACACACACACACACACACACACACACAAAGA
>JAOVVA010110136.1:0-11601 GCA_028565275.1 Leiocassis micropogon | reverse complement strand
CCCCTCCGTTTCGGAATACATTTTCAACTTGCATCAGTTACCACAGGAGCTTGTAAGACTTGTTCTGAGTTTTGCACAAAGAGACTCTGTTTAGACAGTTTGGGTTATTATTGTATGACCAAATGTATGTATGACTACTATGTGTAACAGAGTTTAAATAATGTTAAACTCCTGCAATAACTAGGTAAACTCGCTATTGGTTGTGCTCTGCTGTATCCGCATTCATCACACTAGGGAGCGGTGCTACACGATCGGCAGCATTTTCATGGCGACTTTCCGCCAGTAAGATGCATTGATGATTGCTCTGTCCTATTAACTAAGTTTGGAAAGTTTTTCAAGCATAAAGCTGAAAGTTATACTAGACACAAGTTACTACTTCTGTCTGTGAGCTTCTAGTTCTAGTAGCCAAGTTACATATGTGTATATAGGCTGCGTGTGAACTCTGAACATTCAAACAGGAACAACATTTATTTCATTGAATAAATATATAGAATATTAAATAATTTAATAAATATTATCAGAACATATAGAGCAGATATGTTTATTTAATTTAAGACTGTCATACATCATCAATAAGCTGCAATATAAAAATTAACTGTATGGTCCTGTTTATCCCTGTATGTGTTTTAACCCGGTTTTTGTCATGTTCTTTGCGAATTGTTAGCCAAGCTGAGCTTTTGCACTAGTACATGTGCTGCATACTTAGATTCCAGAGATGTGCTTTTTCACTTTGTCTTTCTTTATACAAAATATGTAAAATTTTGGTCCCTTGAGTTTATAGTTTCACTGCATTAATGTCATTTAGCGTAAAGTGTTATTCAGAAGTTTGTCCACTACAGTATACAGTATGTTCATGACCACATTAAGAAAATAGAATCAGCAGCAGTTTTCATGGTGACTTACTGTCAACTGTCATGCATCATCAATGAGCAGCAATATAACCAACTTTATGGTGCTGTTTATCCCGGGGCAATAACAGGAGCCTTGAGTGACCACCCACCTGTCTCACCGTGTTGATTAATCTACCATCACCAACAGTGTCACATGTAATTTGTGAAATTTGATTGTTGGTGCCAGATTGTTTTTTTTTTCATTGTAACTGTTGTATTTGTTATCATCTTAAATTTGTAAGATGTTAGATCTGAATGTTTATGATCTCACTATCAATTTTTCATTTTTAATTGCAATTGTTCATTGTTCAGGGTAAGAAGAGAGGCGAATAAAGTGATACTTATCGTACATGCCTGTGGGGTGCACCCATCATCAATACAAGATCTTGGAGAGAGATGAATGTGACCGTGGACAGTTTAAATTAAATTATGTTGTTAATTTATGCTGTATGTAGCACCTTGGTCCTGGAGGAATGTTGTTTCGTGTCACTGTGTACAGAACTGTATATGGTTGAAATGACAACAAGAGCCTACTTGACTCGACTTAAATGTTGTGACTGGCATAAACTTATCAAATCAACACATTTTGTTATTAAAGAAAAAGGCGGTACAAAGCAATTTTAGAGTGTTTGACTTTATTTTATCCCAGGCAGTGTATTTTAATGTTAACTGTTTTTGATCTATTTTACCTAACATTTTAGGTTTTGACATACTCAGAACATGTGTTCCACTGGTAAATGCCCAGGATGATATTACAATGGTTTTCTTGTATAATTTAATATTGTGACAATAAGTGATTATATTTACTAATAACTGAATATAATTTTAAATACGTTTAACTGGGGAATGAGCTCTTGATTTAACTGGGGAATGCGTGAAATGGGATATAGAAATGTATGTCACAAAAGAATTTATTGCAACCAGTGCAATGGTTTTCTTGCAAAATTGATTATTGTAAAAACAACTCACTTACTATATTCAATTCAATTTAAAAAAATTACACAATACACAACCATACACATGCAGTATGGTACACAGTGAAATGCTTACACAACTGTTTGTGACATTGAAAGAAAAAAGGAAGTAAGGAGGCATAAATGCTCATGGGAAAAAAAAAGTATAAAATATATTTAAAAAATATTAATTTGTATGTAAACATACAAAATATGCAAATTATGACAGTTCTTCTTTGAATCACATTTAGGATTTGCATGTAGAGGGGCAGTGAAAGCTGAATAGCTAAGAAGCTAAAATTCTAGCAGTCTTCTACTTGAACTGTAAGATTTGTAAGGGAGCATAACAAGAAGTCCTCACACTGCCAAAGTACATGACAGCTGGCATGATACTGTAGCTGGAGTGTGAAAGCTTATAGCATCACACTCCAAGATTTCATTGACTGCCTTTAGCTTTGATTACGGTGCGCAGTGTGGGGATGAATTCATGTGTGCAAAATGACTCCTCATGCTCCCAAAACCTCTCTTTAACACTTTGAATCCCGTTCCATCAGGGAAGGAAAAACTTTATAGATGTGATAAACTCACCGTTCCACTTGGTTCCCTCTCATTCATACACATGTATTCTGTCTTACTGCAGCTAGCCTTAATTTCTCTCCACCTCTCTAGATTTTCCTTCACCTGTTTTCTCGCTACAAAGCACAATGTAATCTGCAAAATAGGGCTGAAGATCTTTGCCCGAAACCGACGGGACTGTGACAGAAGAGTGCAGGGTTCGGGCTTTTAAAAATGTACTTGTTGGACTCGGGCCAAATTCTGTCGGGCTAACATTTAAGGCCCGATTACAGCTCTACTATGAACATCACAGTCCATGGAGACTCCTGCCTAACCTCATCTGTCATTCTTTCCATCACCAGAGCAAACAAGAAGGGGCTCAGAGCCGATCCTTGATGCAGACCCACCTCCACTTTAAACTCTTCTGTCACACCTACAGCACTCTCACTACTGTCTTACAGCTCTCATACATGTCCTGCATCACTCTAACATACTCCTCTGCCACTAAAGACTCCCTCATATAATACCACAGCTCCTTCCTGCTCCACAATAGTCACCTCTGCTAGTGCTAGAAGATACTGCAGCAGCCCTTGTCTGTCAATTTTAATACAAGAGATGGAGAAGAATGGAGGGGGGGGGGGGGAAGTGGGCGGGTAACATGAAGAGATTTGATATAGCTGGAGCAAGATACTGCATTATTTCACCTGTAGGTTCATGGGATTAGTTTATGCTGTCAGTATATAAGACAAACCATTGAGCTGCTTTCCCTGCCCGGTATGCAAGATTATCAATCCAGTGTATCTAGTATACTGTATATCTTATTTTATATCTATCTACTTATTTATTTAGTCAGCACTGCGTATATCCACTTCTCCATCTGCCCTGATACACTAATGCTTTGGTGTCACATCACTGTCAAAGTCGCGCGTAAAAAGTGCATCATGCACGCGTTTGTCTCAAAACTCATCTTCAACTTGAGTTTATATACAGATATGAAGGGGTTAACTTGGCATAGTGTTCAGGCACCTTCTATAAATTGGCAGATTAGACTAAAGATTCTTGAGTGATATGTTCTATGCTCTATGTTTCGACCTTGGGCGTTGCTAAACCAATTTTGCTTTTGGAATACATGATTAGGTTTTTCATTTTTAGGTGGCCACTGGGCTATTCTGCAACAGTACCTACACTCTAAAAAATGCTGGGTTTTTTTTTCTACCCAAGCGCTGGGTTGCCTCTGTTGGGTCATTTTTCTGGGTTATTTACAGAGAGTTGGGTAGTCAGAGCTTCGTGTCTACTCTTTTGAGCGCTGATGACGGTTCATCTCGTGCATTTAAGGGAAAATGTCGTTAAATACAAGGTCTGTATACACATGTTCACTCACCTAAGTCACATATGATTGAAAAATTATTACTATATGTAACATTTATTACTTTTACCGTGTTAAAGTTACACACAAACTTTCAGGCTGGTCTGAGGTAGGATAATTTAGCTGACAATAGCTGCTATAGTTAGCCAAAGAACCCCACCTGTGTATGAATGAAACGGATAAGACGTCTGAGCTTTTTATCTTTCTCTGTAGAATGTTTGCAGGGTGACGAAGATGGTGAAGTGATGAATGAACGCTAAACTGTAACTGTAGTGCTAGCATGACGCAGGCATTTAGTTAGGTTGCTAGCATTAGAACTTTATTAATCTCACTGCTTGAGACAATAAAATGCTGGGGTGATACAAAACACTGATCTTCTCACAAATATGCAGACCTGCTTACCCTCCTGTTTTTCACTGGCTAGTAATTTACTCTGCTGTCAAATTTCTCCTGCGTTTCTCCTGAGTTATAACAATATTTTACACTTTTCCCCCTTTGGCAAGTATGCAAATGTCACCATTAACTGCTGCATGTAAGCTAACCAGGTAGCCCTCTTTAACCAAAGTTGCTTGTGACTAAATTAGTCAGTCAATGCGGCAACTATAGGAAAAAGTACCACAGCTGTACAGATAACTACTAGATGAAGTATTAATATTTGGGTGATCGTTATGTGCCAGTATGACACCAGCTATGATAATGCATTTCCTCAGGAATTAGCTTAAAATCAACGCAGACCACAAGATCAACTAGTCTTTTTGACTAGTTTTTTTTTCTTTTCTTTTTTTTAAGTGAGACTAGTTGATCTTGTGGCCTGTGCTGGTTTTAAGTCTTTATCCTAAAAGCCATGCTTATTTTGCTGTTGCTTATAATAGCTGTCTATTATTGTAATAATTGTAATAGCTGTCTTCATGTTTTTGTTTCAGGTTACATGGACTCCTTTGTCAAAAAAAAATTAACAGAATGGCAACTTCCTGACCTGATAGATAGCTTTACAGGTAAGGAAGTGGTTTTTTTTCTTTCAGTCAAGTAGTGTACCCTTTTTCTTTTTGTAATGTACCCTTCACCCACAGCATGTTGAGTCTACATTGCAACATGTTGGCTACCTACAGTAAACACTGCCAGAATTTGATGGTGACAAACCATTTCTAAATTAGATTGAATTTGCATGCTACCTTCTGGTTGTCACATTTACCTTGATTTTAAATAAATGTGTCATGAAACTAGATCATCTATTTTATACCTTATTTAAAATAGGTTTTTAGCATGCTCTATATGTATTGTATTGTTAGTCAGGCTACAGATGATAACTAGCTTCTATGATTTTAATGTTGACAAGATATCTTTGTGTTTTGTGTTGTATTGTCTTTCAGATCAGGCAATAGATGAAGAAAGCTTTCTGCTTTTAGATGAGGGGACCATCAACTGCATAATCCCAAAAATTGGCCCAAGGCTAAAGCTCCTAAAATACTTCAGAGAATTTGTAAGTAGTTAAGAATACTACAGATGAAAAGGGCTTAATTTTCCCCAGTTTTGGTACTATTATTTTAGCAGATAATTTGTCAAATTTTCCCAAGATAGATGGCATATGTTTGCTTTCGGTGTAAAAGGCAAATTCCTGGGAATGTCAGGAGTCTCTTCATACATTTATGAGCTGTACACCACATAAACAGGTCATCGACATATTTCCAATGTAGTGAAAGTGGTTGTGGGAGAACTTTTTCTTACATCAGGTCTTACAGAAGACACCTAGTGGAGCAGCATGAAAACCAAGTTAAACAGACTTTTAATGAGCCTTTCGAATGGCCGGCCCAGCCTGATGATGAACTTAATGCTGAAGAGGAGTTAGGACAGAAAGTTGAGGATGAATGGGATGTGCTACTGCAAGAGGACATTACCGAATGGGTGGCCCTTTTTTTTAGCTAATCTGAAGTCTAAATCTTCCCAGACATTTTCTAACTTAAACTTTGTAGTACAACAGACCTCTAGTTTAATATGCGGTATTGTGTGCAGACTACAATCACAGACTATGCCTTTATTTAGTCAGTTTGGTCTTGATCGAAGCCCAAAGGTAGAAGAGCTTATGTTCCAGTTCTCTGATGCAGCTGAGCCTTTCAGAGATCTGGAAACAAACTATAAACAGATGCAATATTTTGCTAAATCAGGAAACTTTATTCAGCCAGTTTAGGAGTTTTTGCCTGGGGTTTCCTATGTACACAAATGGGAACTGGCACTGTCCGACAAGTTGCAGTTCCTGATTCCTATCAGCGTATTCCGCTACAGTGCCTTCTGGTCAAGCTACTTGAAATTCCTGGTATTTTGAAGACCATGATGGAATGGCAGCAGAGAGAGGGTGATGCACTTCAGGATGTCTTGGATGGGGAGTTTTGTAAAACACATCCACTGTTCTTGAAAGAGGTTTCAGTTCCGCTACTGCTGTACAGTGATGACTGTGAAACTGTCAATCCCCTTGGATCTAAGACTGGGATTCACAAGTTAGAATTCATATATTTCATCATGAAGAGCTTGCCACCAGACCTGCTATCAAGTTTGCGGTCACACTTCCTTCTAGCAGTTTACAAATCAGATGATGCAAGACCTATGGTCTTGATGCAGTGCTGTGCCCTATTGTTGAAGAGATCAGGTGTCTTGAGAGGGATGGCATCACTGTTGATACCACTGACTTTCATGGTGTTGTTAAGTTCACAGTTGTCCAGGTGGTGGCAGACAATCTGGGCTTGAATGCCATTCTTGGCTACACTGAGAGCTTCCATGGAAATTATGTATGTCGGTGGTGCAAAGCAAATAGAGATGTCTTGAGGGTGCAGACACAGGAAGATACTAAATTATTACGCGATGTCATTAGTCACGAAGCAGATTGCGTACTGCCAACCCCTCCAAGACAGGCTTGAAAAGAGACAGCATCCTGAACAGCTTGTCTTTTTTTTATGTAACAGATAACATTGCACCAGACATCATGCACGATATCCTGGAAGGAGTGGGGCCATATGAAGTTAAGCTTGTGTTGAATTCGCTGATTGAGCAAAAGCATCTCACACTTGACAAGCTCAACTACAGAATCACAAGCTTTGATTACGGCTTTTGTCATAAAGATAACAAACCCTCTCCGATAACTAAGAATGATCTAAAAAACCTTGATGGGTCCATGTGTCAATCAGCAGCTCAGATGTGGTGCCTAATTCGGTTACTGCCGACAACGATAGGTGACCTGGTCCCTGTGGAAAACAAGGAATGGAAACTTCTCCTACTCTTACTGCTGTGCATTGAGTTCATATTCTCTCCATCTTTCACTACTGTATAGCTGCAACTCTGTAAAGTACTTGAGTAAAATCATTGAAGAGCATCATTCCCTCTTCCTGGAGCTCTATCCCCATCTACATTTATGGCCAAAACACCACTTCATGCTCCATTACCCAAAAGCTATTCAAAAACTTGGACCCTTGATGCAGTTCTGGGCAATGCGTTTTGAGGCTGAACATGGATTTTTCAAACGGGTCAGTCATGTCACATGCAACTTCCGAAACATTTGCAAAACCATGGCTTTTCGGCGTCAGATAATGCAGTGTTACAATTTTATGTGTGGCTCTGTGTTAAGCCACAATCCAGAAGTTGGTCCAGGGCACATTACTTTTCTTGCCAACTTTGAGGGAGTTAAAGAGATCCAAAGTGGACTTACAGGTATTCCCCTTTTCAGTGAAGTGTTTGTGCCGGTCTGGGTTACTTTTCAGGGTACTGCATATAGAGCAGGCATGACAGTATTTATGCCTTATGACAAAGATGGAGAGCCCAAATTTGGACTCATAAAAACAATTTTCATTCTGGGACAAACAACATACACACCAACAATAAAGCTTGTGGTACAGAAGTGGGAAACAAAAGGGTTTGAGAGGCGTTTCTTTGCATACAGTGTGATACCCACTCAAGTTTTGGCAGCTGTTGATGTGAGAGAGCTGCAGGATCATCATCCACTGCATGCAGTCAAATCATACAGAGAGCATGATGACAATTTCTACATTTCTCTGCGCTATAGACATTTTTAAACTACATTAGCTAAGTTTTTTTTTTTTTTTAAAGTTTGACATTGGTGAAAAGGTCTTGCTTGACAATACATGCTTACAACTGGAAATAAGTGTTTTATTTGTTTAGTCGATAGTCACCTATTTTGTATAAAAGGTCATTCTGTCTAAAATGCATGAGGATGCTCAATATTTGTTCTGTATTGGACTAATTGGATGGGATAAATTGGACTGTAAGTATTTATACATAATTTTGCTTGTATTTCTTCTAATATGTGTATAAGCTCAATATGTGATTTACTAATTTGGCTTTTCTGCTTAGACTGGAAATGCTGGGCTACCTTCTACACCACATAAAAGCTCTGCTGCCCCACCAACTGCCACGCTTCCATTCCCTGTGGAGAAACAAACTGTACCAGTGAGTCTGATTATGCTATGTGTACTACATCAAGTTCCAGAATTTGTAGGTTCCGCATTTTAAGACATATGATTCACTTTGTTTTGCAGCACTGAACAGTAACAAAACTTTATCATTAAATTGTGTATTTTTTTTTTACAGGATGTCCGCCAGATTCTCACAGCCTCAAATGATGGCAGAGCAATTCTTGAAAGCCTTGATGAGGATTGTATGATCACAATTAGGCAGAGACGTTGCCTGGTTCGAATTTTGGTGTCACACCTCATGGAGAAGTTTGGAGAAAGGTACTTAAAAACAGATTTGTTTTTATAGACAATTTTTTTTTAAAATTCCAAGTCACATCTGCCTCAGAGTGGCGTAGTGGTAAAATGCTTCCCCTATCATCCGGAGATCGCGACTTCGATTCCCGGGTGATGCCGTAACCTCTTGCAGCTTGAGGTCTAGAGAGAGCTGTTTGGCCGAGCTCTCACACATGGCTCTACAGCTAATCAGGGGCATCTGTGAGCTCAGTAAAGCAGAAGGAGCGGATAGCGCTGTCCTCTGAGTGTGTTACATCGCCCCCAATGATGCGAGAGCGAGCGGTTCGAAAAGATGCGGTCGGCTGGCGTCACGGAGGAAACACGTGATACTCTTCGGCCCTCCCAACTGAGTGGTAGTAGTAGTCTAATGTGGGAGCCCCCTAGTGATGGGGAGGAATTCGATACCACTAAATTAGGGAGAACATCGGGGAAAAATCCAAAAGATAAAAAATTGGACAAACATGCAGAACAATAGAGTTGGAAAAGGAAAAAAACCTGAATGTCTTTTCAGTCTTTTTCCATGCAAACTGTTACTTATGCATTCCCACAGGTTCATTATAACGTAATTGTGTAGGTTTTGAAATCACTTCTCGCATGACTTCCGAAGGTGCTGTCTTTGACTCATCTAGGGTAAGGCTGTTCCCAAGTATGGTAAAAGATTTTGTTTGTTAATCTAATTGTGTTTTTCCTATGTTTACAGACCTACCTCCGAAACCAAAAAGGCCTTGGCTTCATCTTTGATTAAGGCTTTTATGTGCTTGAAAGACCCATCAGACAGTGGATGCGTGAGTACTTTTTGAAAAACTTTATAGAGGAATTGATGCAGACTAAAAAATAGGTAGTAGAAAATGGGAAAGGAAAAAAGATCTGCCCAGTCTCTATTCAAATACGATTTCACTACTTGCCAGGATATATGGTACCCCCAAGGCCGGAATCACTATCCAGCCACTGGATTTCTTGAAGAGAGGCCTAGGAACATTCAAAAGAAGCTTAGATCTGTGAGCAGGCCGCAAAGGCAAGAAGATAAAGAGCCTGAAAGGGCATACATACCAGGTACGTACTGTAATTGAACTGAAAAATGTGTTGATAAAACAAAACACAAATATTATCATTGACAGTATTCCTTTGTGTGTTTTTATAGACTCTACCATTTCTGAAGACAGGGACAAACAACTAAAAGAATGGCTGAGACACAATTCTCAGCCCCTCAGCCAGGTGTCGGCATACATGCAGGATACAGTCCTGTACAGAGCACAGTGGATAAGGGGAAATAACTTAAAAGATATACGTGAGATCCTACAAGAGTTCCCACCACATCTAACCAGTCCGGGCATGGTATCTAGTGGAATATAAATTTATCCTGTGTATATAATGAAAATGAAATACATCATGCAATGGAAATTGTACAGTGTTGTTGCCTTTAAGTGGTCATAAAAAATTGTTTGAGTTCATGCACAGAACAGTAGGCGTAAGCTATTCCACACTGTTTACATGTAAGCTTGACCTTTTTCATGTTCTTAGCATTAAATTCCATCAATTTATCAAGAATAAGGCAGAAATTTAATAATATTCAGTTATACCTTGGAGAGGTATACCTTCTAGAAAGACTCAACAAGGTGCTTTGTTAAAATGTAATTTTTATGTAGTGGCATTGTCCAGGTAATAATGTCTAATTATGTCCTGTCTGTTAATTTGTTTTATGTCTGCCTGCATTGTGATCAGATCTCATTTAAGTAGGACCAATGGCACCTGATGTCAAAAGCAATTGTAATCTATTGTGGAAAGATAAATACCCATAAATATGAATTGACTGTTCGCATTGCATTTACACATGGCTGTAGTGCCAGTGACAGTCAGTCAGTGCGAGCACACGACCAGAACACCCTCACATGTCGTGATGTCAGTAGATCCAGGGACATTTTACTGTGCTTGCTTTTCCAAGCCATAATCTATGCCTGGATTCACACTCATAAATTGGTGCAGATAATAATTCAAAACAGGGGCTGCAGTTTATGAATGTGATGGCCTTTTTGTAGTTTGTGAAACACTGTCGTTCCTGATAGTGAGAGTGTGATTATAGTGCTGTATAGCACAGATGGTATATAAGACTTCAACAAAAAGCAAATTTTTATCCTGACGAGAGAAATGTTAGGTAAAATGTTGCTGTAATGACAGAGCAATTCTCTAACTTGATTTCACTTGGGTTTCTTTTTTATTTAGTATCAATCTAATTACACACTAAATTGATAGTCTTATTCAGTTTAATCTTTGCTATTTAACCAAATTTTTACTTTATTTTTCTTTAATTTCTTGCTTTCTAAGGTTGAAACCAACATGGTGGAATACCTCCAGCAGGCTGAAGTCTCCAGGCCGTACCCCTACATCTTGACGTTGGGAGATGATGACCAGCGCTGCTCTCAGGCGTTTGTCATTCTGGTGGGACAGGCTCTGGAGCAATGCACACTACTTGGGGCGGTTGATGTGTGCTTCAAGGCATTTTATATTTTTGATATCAACTATCCAAAGCAGTGTGCTCCTGTATGGGAATTTCTCCAAAAAGTGGTCTATGAGATGGGAGGAAGTGAGTCAACGCCAGTGAAATTTTTACATACAGCAATACTTGCTTGCAAGTAGAAGACTTGATCCTTTACATGTTCCATGATACATGTTCCATGTATCTTTGTATGTTTGTATTCATGTATGTTTGTTTAGTGGTTAACTGTTTATTGTATTTATTTGTAATGTTTCTATGAATTAGAGAAGGCAGTGTTTGTATGTTACAATGAGACCAGGGCTGGATAGTTTTGCTCTGAAGCCACAAAGAGATCCTGCTCTGTCGAAGCTGCCCTAGCCTATTTGTAGTGTCGAACTTCTTTAGGATTATCTGCTCATGCGTTTGAAAAATAAAAGTTTTTTTCTATTAACATTTAATAGGATGTTGTTTATTGCATATATGTATGTTTTGCAAAACTTGGAAGTTTTTTTTGTAATAGACCAGTATATAAAAGTAATTTAACTGTTTAATAGACATGGGTAGTTTTTTACAGATTCACTGTAAAACATGAAAATAATAACCTATTTGTGAG
>JAOVVA010110105.1:0-11602 GCA_028565275.1 Leiocassis micropogon | reverse complement strand
TCATACATGGCTGCAGGAAGATCCCATATGCAGTCCATGACAGACTCCGTGAGACGCTGGAAGAATTGGAGAACAGGGGCGTAATAAGC
Source organism: Leiocassis micropogon (assembly GCA_028565275.1). Classification (NCBI taxonomy): domain Eukaryota; kingdom Metazoa; phylum Chordata; class Actinopteri; order Siluriformes; family Bagridae; genus Leiocassis; species Leiocassis micropogon. The sequence continues at coordinate 11,513 of JAOVVA010110105.1, read as the reverse complement.
AAAGTTTCTAAGCCAACTCCATGGGTAAGCAGTCTGTTCATCACAGAAAAGAAAAATGGCACACTCAGAGTCTGCTTAGACCCTAAAGACTTAAACAGGGCCATACTCCGTCAGCACTACAACATACCCACCCTGGAAGACATACTAAGTTAGCTGGCAAAAAGCTGTTTACCATCCTAGATTAGAAGGATGGCTACTGGCAGATTAAACTGGATGAGGGGTCTGCAGACGTGTGCACTTTCAACACACCATGGGGCAAGTACCGCTTTCATCGCATGCCTTTTGGCATCAAGTCAGCGAGCGAAGTCTTTCAGCGCTTGAACTCAGAGTTTTGAGGACATTGAAGGTGTCTTTATGATGGCCAAAGACATGATCATAGCTGCAGCCACCAAAGCAGAGTATGATGCCATCCTGGAAAAGGTGATGAACAGAGCAGAGAGTCTCAACATTAAGTTTAACAAAGACAAGCTGCAATATATGGTCAATGAGGTGACTTACCTAGGTCATGTTATTACAAAGATATCAAAGATATCCGCAATATTACAACTTTCCCCTCTAACTGACAGAAAAGCACTTCAGCGTCTGCTAGGTATGACACGTTACCTGTCACAATACATACCCAATGAAGCCACCCTCACTGCACCACTTAGGTTGTTGCTAAGGAAAGATATAGACTGGCAATGGCCACTTGAACAGCAGGTAGCTCTAGAACAGCTGAAAACAGCCATAACAACAGCACCTGTACTAGACATTTTGATCCAAAAGGGCCCATAGAGGTGCAGGCGGATGCCTCAAAAGACAGCTTGGGAGCCACTGTAATGCAGAAATAGCCAGGTGCATACTGTATGCTTCAAGAGCCCTATCTGCTGCTGAGAACTATGCTCAAATAGAAAAAGAACTGCTATAATGTTTGCTCTGAGAAAATTTCACCAGTATGTTTACGGTGTTCCCATCAGAGTTCAGTCGGATCATAAACCGCTTGAGGCGATATTCTCCAAACCCATTGGGGCTGCGCCAGCACGTCTATAAAGAATGCTGCTGCAGTTACAAAGGTATGACATTCACATCGTCTTTACTCCAGGCAGCCAAATGTTAATCCCAGAGCGTATATTCCATCTGATGGAGCAGAGAATCTAGAGCTAAGTGAAGAGAAAGTAATCTATGCAGTGAATGGGGAATCACTCCGTGGTAACATCATCCACATGATTCAACAAGCCACACAGTCAGATCCTGAGCTTGACCGGATACGACAGTTACATGAGCAGGGATGACCAGACAGAAAGACGAAGGTCCCGTTAGCTGTTCAAGCTTACTGGCCGATTAGACACACGATCAGCGTAGATGACGGGCTACTCATGAAAGATGATCGCATCATAATCCCTCAAGCATTGCGACCTGAAGTACTGAAACGGCTTCATGTGGCACATCAGAGTATACACCGCTCTCTAGCACATGCCAGGTCATGTTTCTACTGGCCAGGACTCACCGAAGCTATAGATCAGATGGTGGAGTCTTGTAGTTCCTTTCAACAGAGTCTTCACTTATAGCGCAGTTTAAAGCAGTGTTTGCAAGACACGGTGTGCCTGAGACCCTGATCGCAGATCATGTACCCTTTGCCAGCGCTGAGATGGCTCAATTCGCTCATGATTGGGGTTTCACCAACACTCACTCTAGCCCGAACTACACGCAGTCCGACTTTATGGCTGAGCGAGCCATAAAAACTGTCAAGACTATACTGAAAGCAGCTGCTCAGGCTGGCACTGACCCTCACCTAGCCTTATTGACTCTTCGCAACACTCCTGTCACTGGTCTTAAGTACTCTCCAGCCCAGATACTGATGGGTAGAGTTCTACGTTCCACCTTGCCGACAAGCAAAGCTGTTCTACGGCCTTCCACACCTAAGTTCATTCAAGCAGCACTGCAGCATCGCCAGTCGCATCAAAAGAGTTGGTATGATAGAACAGCAGCCCTGCTTCCAGCCCTTAGAGGAGGACAGAGAATCAAAAATACATGGAAACCAGAGACAGTTGTTTGACTGGTGTTTGTTTCTTGTTCATAACTAGTGATTACATATATCCTGCTAGTGTTTATAGCATACTTAGTCTTTTCTTCAAATTTGATTAGTATATATTGTTTATAGCTTAAGAAGAGGGATGTAGTATATGCAGTGTATGGTTCAGCCTAGCCCACCCCACATAGTTTGTGTAGTGAGTACGCCCACAGACGTACTGCGCATTCACCACCTGTTCATGTTAAAGTGTGTGTACAGATTAAAAGTGAGAAGTCTATGAGCGAACTCCGTTGTGCGTGCATTATTGCTGATGAGTCAAGCAAAGCATACAACAGTAGCCAAAAGTATTGAGACAAAAGAAAATTCAAAGTTTTAATGCCATTTTAAAATTTTCACAAAATGACAATTAAGACAATGAAAATAATTAGCTATTTTATGCAATGAAATTGCTATACAACAATCACAAGTATGAAGTCTTTTATTCTTTAAAAACCTGCTGGATCTGGCTGGGCCTAGAGACCAAAAGATGTTTGCAGTCCTCTGGTGTCATGCACTCAATCCATGCCTGCTTGATTGTTTCCTGAAGTTTATATACTTTCTGTAGATTGATATACAGTGGAACAGTGGATTACGAGCATAATTCGTTCAGAAAGTGGGCTCGTATTCCAAAACAATCCTAAACCAAAGCAAATTTTCCCATAGGAAATAATGGAAATTCAAATTATTTGTTCCATAGCCCAAAAAAATAAATACATAAAAATAATTAACACAAAATATAAAGTAAAAATAAAACAAATTAACCTGCACTTTACCTTTAAAAAAAAAACTAAAAATAAATTTGACAGATTAGTGTTTCCATTTATGCGCTCAGGCACTGTGTGTGTGTGTGTGTGTGTGTGTGTGTGTGTGTGTGTTTGTTTCTCTCTTTTGCACTATGGAGTGTGTGCATTATGTGTGCGCGGATGTAATTTGACACCGTGCCGGTTCACACACACTCTCTCTCTCTCGCCTTCACTGTGTGTGTGCGTGTGTCACACACTCATTCACACAATATGGGCAATTTGGGAACGTCAATTAGCCTAATCTGCAGGTCTTTGGACTGTGGAAGAAAACTCACCAAGCAGGGGGAGAACGTGCAAACTCCATGCACACAGGCTAGTGTCTTGCTCTGATCCCACAGACAAGACCCTATAGCACAGACTAAAATAGCCTTCCCATTAATGTTCGGTCAATGTTTAAGTCTAGGCTAAAAACCTATTTATTTAGCCAAGCATTTTTGCTGAATAGAATTGCTGTAGGTAAAGGAGCAGATCTGAGGGACTCATGGACATCGAGTATTATGGTATTACTCAGGTTTGAAGAATCTGAAGAATCATTTTAATTCATACACATTTCCATAATTTTGATTTTGTGAAGCTGCTTTGCGACAATGACCATTTTTAAAAGCACGATACAAATAAAAGTAAATTTAATTGAGTTAAGGTCAGTGATTCAAAAATAGAGATACTGGCCAAAAATAAACTGTCCAAAAAAGGCATCCATGGGAGAGTTCCAAGGCGAAAGTCACAGCTGACCAAAAAAAACAAAAATGATTATTTCACATTAGCCATGATTATGCCCTAAAGTTTAGCATTTCGGAAGGTGTGTCCCCTTACATCTGCCTTAAAACTAATACATATTTCACAAAAAGAACATCATACCAACAGTCAAACATGGTGGTAATAGTGTGATGGTATGGGGCTGCTGGTCTCTTTGAAGCTTCAGGAACGGGATCACTTATCATAATTGATGGAACCATGAATTCTGCACTCTACCAGAAAGTCCTGAGGGAGAATGTCTGGCCATTAGTTTGTGACCTCTCAAGCTCAAGTGCACTTGGGTTATGCAGCAGGACAATGATCCAAGTCCACCTCTGAATGGCTCAAAAAAACTAATTTTTGGGGTGGTCTGAACTTAAATCCGATTGAGATGAACTTAAACAGGCAGTTCATGCTTGAAAAACTTCCATTGTGGCTGAATTAAAACAAGTCTGCAAAGAAGCGAGGACAAAAATCCCTCCACAGGAATGTGAAAGACTCATAGTTATTTCGCAAAAACTTGGTTGCAGTTGTTGCCATGGGTGGCACAACCAGTTATTAGGGTTAGGGTTACCTTTTCACATAGTGCCAGGTAGGTTTGGAGATCTTTTTTCCCTTAATAATTTAAATCATTATTTTAAAACTGAATTTTGTTAATGAGTATTTCACATTGCTGTGGAGGAATAAACTTAAGAAAAAGCAAATTCCTCATGCTTCTTTGCATAAATATTTTAATTTAGCCACATTGGAGGATTTTCAAGGATAAATATTAAATTTTATTTGATGATCTGAAACATTCAAGTATGACTAATATGCAAAAAAAAAAAAAAATCAGAAAGGAGCAAATACATTTTCATGACACTGTACATTAACTTCAGCTTTTTCCAGGGTAAAATTCATTTGGGAGTAGGCATCAGTAAAGGCTCTAGTGATATATATTCTTGCAACACCACTGGTAATATGCATACTCTACATGATTGTACGAAAATTCGTAGAAGGTTTACAAATGTACTGGTTGTTTTTTGTAGACATCTGAATTTCTGTGAGACATTGTTCATTCATTGTTTCATACAGTACATATTGGAAACATAACAAGCATAACTATTTTAATTCAACTTGCAACATCTTTGAAGGGCAAACCTTGGGAATACAACAGAGGGCACTGTCTACCATTAGCCAAAAAATGAACGCGTCCTCATCATATTCATGGCTCCTACGTTAGTGGCTGTGAAACCATCATTTAGGCTAAATAAATATAAATAATATAATAATTGAATCTTTTCAAAGTATTTTGTAACAAACATCAGTGACACTTAAGAGACACAGGAAGATGCAATAATACCCACTCACAAAAGTGAGTAAACCCCTCTAATTTCAGCAAACATTTAATTTAAGTAAATATTTTCAATGGACAATACTGTAGAAATGAAACTTGAATATATTTTAGAGTAGTCCATGTGTAGCTTGTATAACAGTATAAATTTACTGTCCTCAACATACAGCCATTATTGACAAAATAGCTTCCAACAAAAGTAAATACAAACACAGATACACTTAACACAAAAATCATAACAAGAAAAAAAAACAATTGATAAAAACCCAACGTTATGGTAAAAATAATGAACAAACAACAGAGACAAAGAAAGATATCAAACACACCACGAAACACGTATACGCGTACGCATGCCACACACACACACACACACACACACACACACGCATAGATTCACTCACACAAACCAAAAACCAACTAAACGTGATGTCAATGACCATGAAACTCAATATAATGTCACACAGACAGTTATTAACTACTTTTCAGCTTAAGTTTAAGGCATCGTCTCGGCTGCCTCATTTAAAATCCCTCCACAATTTTGCATCCTCAATGTCTTTTGATCACATTGGCCCGGTTTGGTGGCGATCATATGAATTTCCTAGAAGGAGTATATCAAAATCCATCAGGTGCGTTTTGTGAACGACCCAAAATAACTGACTACCTGTTGAGTTGAGCCTAGGACATGCAATGTGAAAGTTGTTCAGTCCAATGAGCTTTAAATGTGTACTAGGTTTCATGTGCAAGTGTGTATGAGCTATGCAACAAAATCTCATGTGAGGACCCTGAGGGCCTCGGGCCACGCGACTCTTTTATAACAATTGATCATGACTCCCATGAACAAAAAGGCTCTCCAAGTTGCAGCCTAAGATGTTTATTTGGAACCTACAGATAAAATGTATTTATTTGATTTTGCTGTATTTTTGTTCATGCCAAGAGAGTCTTTCTGTGCTAGTGTCCCACAAAACTATACTGTTATTCTTATTTCCATGAGCTGTAAACCATAATTTTTGTAATTAATATAAGGAACTAGTGATCAGCCCCTTACTGGACACTTGACCTAACAGGATATAACGTCTTGCAGCTAAACAGGAACTAAAGACACACAGTGGGAACAAAGAGGTTTAAAAGGCAGTTTGAAAAAAAGCATTGCTACAGTACCTTAGGGAGGTCGGTCACTGTAGCATCTCACTGAAGAAATGGTCAATCTACGTGGTCTCTTCATACCACAGCTTCTGTTTGGTGAGTTTGCATATAAAAAATACCAGAAAAGAGTAGATTATACTTTTACATTTTTTATTAAATTATTATTTTTATATATCTAGGGATAGTATGCAGTCATATATCAGTTTTAACAAAAATATGAAAGCAGTTTTTAATGACAGTGTAACAATTTGTAACCAAATATTGTAGTTTAAAAATAATTTTTGATCTGAAGCAGTTGCTAAATGAGGACACACTGACTGATGTATCTGTTCTCTTAATGTGCTGTTCTTTCAGCTTTCTTTACAACATGTCTCTGTGAGATCACTTCAGCAGATGTCAGATATGTCCATCCTGGAGAGACCATCACCCTGCCCTGTAACATTACTAACTATCCGTTGATATCATGGTATCAACTGAGATCTGATGAAGTGAAGCTGCTGATATATGCTGAACTACTGGGCATAGACAACATCTTTTCCCTCCTTTATACTGTGAATGAAAGCCATTTTCATATAAAAGGAAGCAGCAGTTCGGCCAGTTTAGTGATTATTGGAGTTAGAGAGACAGATGTGGGATTTTATTACTGTGAAGGTCAAAAGGGGATGCACACTTGGTTTGGGAAACTCATAAGACTCAACTTTGCAGGTCAGTAACAATATTTAATTTAACTGATGCCTAATGTCTTTATGTATATTCATACATTTTCAGCATTTTCATTTGTCTATTTAAGTGATAAATACAAAATTATATAATCCCCTGAAAATAGATTTATAGAGATTGATGAATAAAATCATACATTTAACAAAACACAAATAATTTATATATTTATTCATTCATTTATTTAGTTTCGATTGAGGTCTTTTTCCCTTCCTGGCTATTGGTTTATTTAATTTGGAGGTTTGCCAGTGAACATACAGTACAATTAAATTAAAGACTAAGGAGACACTGGATTACTTCAATTGGTACAATTTAAGATTAGGTGAATAGACACTTCTCACTCAAGATGATCAACTGATAATTTTTATCAGATAAATATAAAAATATCTGTCAAAAAAAAACAGAATTAAGGTTTTTGTTAAGTGCCTATAAAGACAAAGTTTGTGAAACTTTTGGAATTACTAGGGGTTTTTTTTGTTCTTAAACTTATAAAATGTGGGCTTATCTTCATTTAAGTTACAATTGTAGACAAACACAATTTGACTAAGGAAATAACACATAGTAGCTGTTTTCATGTATTTATTGATCATACTGAGTAATCATTCACAGTGCAGGCTGGAAAACACAAGTAGACCACTGTGTCAATAACTTCTTTAAAAATAAATTGGTTGGAACCTTAAATAAAGTCAGATTACTGACAAATCTATTGTTCTAAAGCATGCCTGATTAGTATGATCCATACTTCATCTCTTAAAAGTTCACAGGAGCTTAGGCGATGCAATGTAGAGATGTACAGTACAAAGCTGTAAAGGGTCACAAAAGCATTTTTATATGATAATAAATGTTTATAAAGTAATCAGCTATTAAACATAATACACATTTATTTGATTACTTAATAACTCAGTTCAATTCATTTGAACTTGTGCAGTTATGAGTGACTTATATTTATGCAACCACAATCGCAAAAATGAAATAAAATAGAATTTTATTTTTGTTCTCCCAAGGATGCTTATCCAAAAGAGGGGAAATATATAACTTTAACTCTGCCTTGTGCATGTCCATAGTTCATTTTCTCAATAAGAATGGGTGTATAGCATAGATCACACCAGGAACACAGGAAATCCTCAATCAGGTGAAAAAGACCTGCAAAAGACTTGTCGACCTGTGAAAGTCTTTCTTAAGTCTTCAAAAATGCTAATAATGGAAGGACATCATAAAAAGGAAATCACTGTTTTCAGGGGGGGAGGGGGGATAAAACACTCAAAGAAATGGTAAAAAAGAAAATTCATATTTTATATAAGTCAGACAAGACTTGAAGTGTTCTAACATAACCTGAAGAGACTTGCTTAGTCAAAATGGCCCAAAAATGTTTATGAACTGAAACACTGTTTTGTCACAAATAACAACAACAACAACAAAATAAACCTTCCCATTGTTTTGCTAGTCTTGCAAGACAGGAAATGTAACTTAATAAGGTCACTTATGCAGGGTTTGCTTACTTTTTCCAGCCTGAACTGTGGATGATTACACAACATGGTGACCAAAGACAAACTTTGTTTTATACTGTTTGTATGTTATTAGTTCAGTCACACTGTGTTTGTCTATAAATGTGACATAAATGAAGATCAGATTAGTGTGTATAAATAATCAGGACAGAATCCATGAACTTGCAACTGGGCAATGAAATTATAAACAGGGGTCAGGTTGAATATCACTCATAAACATGCCTTAAATAGCATTTCTCATTTCCCCCCAAAGGTGAAACTTGCAAACACATAGTTTAATCATTCATTTAAACACCATCAGTCTGCAAAACACTAATTTAAAATTTATTAACACTGCTTGAATTAATATTTAATAAATCATCTCTTGAATAGCAAAGCAGCATACAGTTTGTAATATGTAACAAGGCTGGAAACACTCATCACACAGCTGTATTTTTTTTTTAAAGGAAAGGCTTCTTTGATTTGTTCATCAAAGATGTTGGCAATTAAATTGTATGTCCTTTTTAATTGTTTCACACATTCTAAAAATATATTTCTGTATAAAATAGAATAAGTGTGCAGTTTAGTTCAGTTTTTTTTTTATTCTTTTACTTTTAACATTGATAACACAATTATGATGTCATATTTACACCCTACCCAAACAGGTTATAGTTAATGACAACGATTTGGTCCTGAAAACTAAGAGCAAAAAAAAAAAAAAAAAAAAGTCATGGTTTTAATTACATGTACTACTGTGAATTATTTGTACGTTCTGTGTTTGCGTTAAACAACTGAATCATTGTGTGTACTGTTCTTTGTTTTACTTTAGCAGAGTGAAAATTATAAATTATATTAAATTAAATTATTAAGTTGAAGGATTTACTAAGGGACCAGAATTAATTGTATGACCACTGTAGTTTCAGTAAAGGCTGTAGTGTTAAGGCACATCAGTCACAGCTCAGACACTGAGCACTGTTTCCTGACACTCTGACTGATGGGCCAGGAAACAGTAGTGCTCAGTGTCTAAGAAAAAGTTGGTAAGAGGAAAATTCACAACAAAAAAAAAATCTGGTAAGATAAATGTTATATAAATCTTGGTGAATTAATGAGTGGTGCATTATAAATTAATTTAAACTTTTTTTTTCTCTGCATGATTCTGATATATGTGTCAATCTGGATTTAGATATTTCACCTGCCCCAAAAAATCACTCCTGTAATTCAACTAAGCATCAGGATACCCTGCCGTCTACAGGATCAGAGTTCTGGATTGCAGTGTGTGTGTGTTCAGTCTCAATCCTAATAAACCTCAATTTTGTGTTTTGCTGCATATTCAAAGGTACAATTATTTATCTTCATCATCTCTGATTAACATCATTTTACAGTAAGCTGTAAAAAATATTTTAAAAAGTTAATGAATGCCCTGCTGGTTGTGTTTAGACATTAAGAAAAATATTTTCTCTGAATAATTTGCTAATCTCAAATAATCCACATAATCAACTGTTACCTTATTATTCAAAGTTAATTGAATGTAGTGACAGAAACGTACAGTAGGTGGCAATATAAAGTACAAGAACAGACACTTTTATTTTATAAAGGCCTTGAGTAATAATCTTACACTCATTCACAGAACTTTGTGTTAGTTAAACTATGTTACTGAAATAACAATGAAATGTCCAGGAATAAAAATAATGTGTGTGTGTGTGTGTGTGTGTGTGTGTGTGTGTGTGTGTGTGTGTGTGTTTTATTATATTAATTATTAATTGTCCCTTTCAGGAAAGTCACTAACGTCTTGCAGCTCCTCCAGTAACCCCACAGACTCCAAACAAAAGGTGCCAGAGATGTATTGTGTTATTACTGTTTTATTTATTACTGTTTCTACAATATAAAAAAAATAAATAGCTTCCATTATTATGCTCAACACAAGGGAAACGCAGGCACTGTTACACTGAGTCCACCCACAGTTTGCATATGTATGTTCAGCGTTGGTCTGAACTGCTGATTTATTTTTGTTGCAGCTTTAGGACATTTTGTATTATAATATAATCCGTCCCAGAGGCGAGTTCTTAAAGTAAAATTTCATATTGTGAAACAATATTTTACATAGAAAATAATGTAAATGCAGATAATCTGTTCCAGCCACACAAAAATATTACCAATATTACCAATTCCCAACACTTTAATCATATTTTTGCATATAAAACAATTTAAACATTTAGAAAAAACATCTAAATGAAGTAAAATATAAATTAAATAAACATTAAACCTCACTTAACCTTAATTTATGTTCCATTTTGGCACCAGCTGCTTTAAAATCCAAACTAAAAGTGGCTCTATTTTCTTTTTGCTTCCATCCCTGATAACATATAACGCTGACACATAATGGGTTTTAATAAAGCTGATAATATTTTTTTTATATGGTGTTGTATTTTTTATAATCTGTCCCCATATGATGTATTGCCCTATCAGGTAAGAAACGTTTTTCATGAGGGGAGAATCCTGGTAAGGTAAGGAGGTCAGATGACTATGTTTAAAGGCAAGGTGCTAATACTGTATATATGATTAGAGGCCAAATCTCCTTTGTTGTTTATATACAGTACATACAACCGTTTGGCATTTTCCCCCCAGTCCTGCAGATCTCGGATGCATCAAAATTTAATTTCTCGCCATTGGAATAAAATCACAGCACAGTATTTTTTCATCATCATGAAATGTCTCATAAAGCCATTGAGGCTGATACAATACTCCTGCACACACACTCACACAGTACACAGGACTTGAGCCTATACATCCATTCACAAAAACACCAAAATATTTAGTTTATAGTTGCAGTCGTATTTTGTGCACGACAGTGTCTTATTTATATAACTTTTGGGTTTGGTATATTGAGTGTTTGTGTGTCTTTCATTTTCTTGGGTTTTGTTAACACCTGCAGATGAGATAAAAGTCCCATGTTTGTGTAACCCTTCTAAATTAATTAATTAAAACAAGTGTTACACATATTCTTAGGACCCATACACATATGTAAACTCACGTTACTTGGCTTCCCACTGACGAAAGCAAGTTTTGATCGGCTACCTGGATAAAGATTTGGTCGCTCGTATGCAAAAAAAAAATGCTTTTTTTTGCAACATTTTAGTTTAGACACCTCTGTATGATAAATTACATATTTAATAGTAAATAGTAACATTTGGAAGAGCAGTTATTTTATGGTGTAATGTGATGGTGCGCTGTCTCTCTATACAGGAAGA
>JAOVVA010110074.1:0-11603 GCA_028565275.1 Leiocassis micropogon | reverse complement strand
AGTATCCTAGCTTGGTGGAATTTGATGTATATGCTCAGTGGTACTTGTAGATACTTCCGAAAATCAGTGGTGTATACGGGAGTTTCCTAATACAGATACACCTATTTTCATGCAGTGAAGGACCAAGAGTTTTACTTCCAGTACTTTTCACTTACCTGTCTGGTCGTCTGGTCGTTGACACCAGGGTGGTACAGTAGGAGCCACCTCAAATAGCCGAGGCCATGTGAATGGCGTGCAAATGGCGTGTGGCTGCCCTTTGGATGGCGTCATCCCCCTCCTCCTTCTCCTGCCAGAAAGGTGTGTCAAGATTTCACAGTAAACACACCCATTCAAGCCCTATTTATTGATTTACCTGGTGCCACCACTAAACTGCACTACAGAGATGAAGATGGCAGCTTAATGAACCTTTTTCAGGGTAAGTGGGGACTTTTTTTTATAAAAATTTGTTTGGGGTAGTTTACAGTTTATTTCCCAGTTTAGTTTTTTATTGGCCGTTTTGAATATCCCTGGCAGCACCAGCAGCAGTCAGATGTGACTTTAGATAATTTAATGGTCTGTTTACCAAGTCTAAAGTTAACATTACAGCTTACTGTCAGTGTCACAAATGCTTTGAAAATGCTATTAATGTCGCTATTACAAAAGCTGCCCTGCTCGAAAAACTTATAAGAAGAGCGTTTGTGCTCTCTGAAAATTTCTTCAGAATCTGACTGAGTTTTGTCTGTATTACAAAACTCTAAGTTTCTATGATCGGTCCACACTATGAAGGGGAGCTCGGTCCCCTCCAGCCAATGTCTCCACTCCTCCAGCGCTACCTTGATGGCCAGGAGCTCTCGGTCACCTACATTGTAATTCCTCTCAGCCAGAGATAGACGGCGGGAATAGAATGAGCAGGGGTGCAGCTTGTTGTCTCGTGGGGATCTTTGGGAGAGGATTCCCCCAACGCCAGTGTTGGAGGCGTCCACTTCTACCACAAACTGGCGAGCTGGGTCGGGTATGGTGAGTATGGGGGCTGAGGTGAACCACTTCTTGAGGTCCGCGAAGGCCTTGTGTGCCTCCTTGTTCCAGTAAAAATCGCATCTTGGAGGAAGTCAGGGAGGTGAGGGGGGCGGCGACGGAACTGTAACCCCGGATAAAGCGGCGATAGAAGTTCGCGAACCCCAGGAACCGTTGGAGGTCACGTCAAGAGGCTGGCGTGGGCCAGTTGGAGACAGCCTCGACCTTGGCGGGCTCCATTTCCAGTCTGGAGGGAGAGATAACAGAGCCTAGGAACGTTGTGGAAGTTGTATGGAACTCACACTTTTCGGCTTTAACAAAGAGATTGTTCTCTAAGAGCCTCTGCAGAACTTGGCGAACGTGATGCCGGTGCTCCTCCAGACCTCGAGAGAAAATTAAAATGTCATCCAAGTACATGAACATGAAAGAGTTCAAGAAGTCGCGGAGGACGTCATTAATGAGGGCCTGGAATACGGAAGGGGTCTTGGTCATTCCGAACGGAACCATCAAATAGTCGTAGTGCCCGGTGGGTGTGTTGAAGGTGGTTTTCCACTCGTCGCCCTCCGGGATGCGGACGAGGTGATAAACGTTTCGTAGGTCGAGCTTGGTGAAGATGTCCGCTCCCTGGAGAAGTTCAAAGGCGGTGGCCATGAGGGGTAACGGGTAGCGGTTCCTGACGGTTATCCCGTTAAGCCCTCTGTAATCAATGCATGGACGAAGGGACTTGTCTTTTTTCTTCTCAAAGAAAAACCCTGCCCCAGCGGGAGAGGAGGATGGACGAATAATTCCGGCTGTGAGAGAATCTGTGATGTACTTGTTCATGGCCTCTCTTTCTTGGTGTGCCAGAGAGTAAAGTCTGCCATTCGGGGGGGAGGTTCCCGGGAGAAGATCAATAGGACAGTCGTAAGGTCGATGCGGCGGAAGCGACATGGCTCGGGTCTTATTGAAGACCTGCCCGAGATCATGGGAACGTTGGAGATGTCCGGGGTTTCATCGGGCGTGACCAGGATAGGAGCCGGAGAGAGTGCTGAGTGCAGGCATGTCGTGGAGCATGAAGGACTCCAATCTGTGATGACGTGCTTGTTCCAGTCGATCTGGGGACCATGGAGGGCTAGCCAGGGGAGTCCGAGGACCAAGGCGGCGTGTGATTTGTCAATGACGAAGAAGCAGATCTCCTCAGAGTGGTTCCCTGACGTCCTTAAAGTTAACGGAGGGGTTCTACGTTTGATGGGTGGAAGCCGACTCCCATCCAAGGCCTGAACGGCAAGCGGAGTGTCTAGCGGTACCAAGGGATCTTTAATGCCTTCACTGTAGTCGCGCTGATCAGGTTCCGATCGGAGCCGGAATCAATGAGTGCCTGAATCGGGTGGGCCTGACCACCGATGATTAAATTTACGGGAAGTAGGGGACGTGATTGTGGGAATCTATCAGGAGGAGACCCCTCTAGTGCTCCCAGTCTGACTAGGGGGCGCCTCCCTTTTAAGGGACAGTCTTTAAGCCTGTGTCCTGAAGCCCCACGGTAAAAACAAGCCCCTTGTAGACGGCGTCGGCGTCTCTCCGCGTCAGAGATGCGAGTCCTGCCTAGCTGCATGGTCTCCTCTCGAGTAGGAGGCGTGTGCTCTATTCTGGGTTGGGGTGATTTCCTGGCAGGGGGTACACTTCTGGATGGTTGTCTTAAACGGAGACGTGAGTCGACCTGCCCGGCGAGATCCATGAGCTCGTGGAGGTCCGTGGGAGGTTCATGAGAGATGAGCTCATCCTTAAGAGCTTCTGATAGAGCCCTAGCGGATGTCTTTCTGGAAGGGCTGTCATTCCATCCACTAGAAGCGACTACGGTACGGAACTCGATGGCATAGTCGTAAGCGGAGCGGGATCCCTGACGAAGTCTTAATAACCTAGTTCCGGCCTCCCTGCCGACAAATGAGCGATCAAAGACCCTCTTCATCTCATTGGAGAAGTCATCGAGATTCTCACAGCATGGGTCGCGAGCTTCCCAGAGGGCCGTGCTCCACTCCCTGGCTCTACCGGTTAGTAGCGTGATGACGTAGGCCACCCGGGAACGTTCTGATAAGAAGGAGGAAGCTTGTAGCTCGAAAATCAGGGAGCATTGTGAGAGAAATGACATACAAGTTCCTAGTTCTCTCCCATAAGTGGGAGGGGCTGGTAGGCGTGGCTCTCATGGGGTTCCGGAGTTTGAGGTCTGAGCTGTAGGCCCCTGGAGAAGCTTTACTTGGGCGATGACGTCAGCTAGAGTCCGTCTTGTGGCAATGAGTTCCTCTTGGTTCTTACCAAGGAGCACGCCTTGGCTCTCCAGTGCTTGTCTCATCCCATTTAACCCTGCTGGGTCCATAGTGATGGCTGGATTATTCTGTCACGTGGGCGCGGATCGTGGGCTGTGAGGATGGACCCAGGTGCAGGTGGAGGTGCGGGTCATGAGCCTCCCAGTTCTTCTATGGTGCCACTGTAGTGAGAGCGGAGGCGCTGGTGCCGAGAGGTGAGATCCGTAGCGTCGCATAGCTGCCGAGATGTGAGAGAGAGCCGTGGTCGTGAAGGCGGAAGTGTTAGGTCGGAGCCGTAGTCGAGGAGGTGAGAGCGAGAGTTCAAAGCCGTGTGATCAGTCAGCGAGGGCGTCGAGCCAAAACAAACGCGAAGCAAAGCCGTGGTCGAGAAAACGAAAGCGAGAGTTCAAAGCCGTTAAATCCAAGCATGGCGACAAATCCAAATCGTGAGACGAGGGGCAAAAAACGAGAAGCAAAGCGAAATCGGCAACGTGAAAAACCATGGAAACAGAAACTTGAGAAAACTGCGGCGAAACAACACACAATAATCCAGCGGCGAGACCGCGCGCTGCGCTTCCTTATAAGCTGGCTGACATCAGCGCCAGATGAGAAACCGGTGTGCCGGCGGGGCGGTCTGGGAGGGGCAATGACAGCGTAGGAAAACATGACCATGTGATGAGAGCCTGACAGCGTGGGAAAGGAAATGTCAAAAGGTCTTTGATCAGCGCGAAGGCGCTGAGAACGTGACATAAATGGGGATTTGATGCCCATGATGTCACCACAGTGTCACAGTGAGCACTTTAACAAAACCAATGTTCAGTTAATCTCTAAGCACATAAGAATGAACAGATTAAATCCTCATCGGGAAATTCTCCACCTGATGAAAGCAAAAGAGCACTAGCACAGTGCCAAAGGTAACTCAAGGCTAAGGTCGAAAGGCAGGCAGGGTCAATTACTGAGTAGAAATCTCCAAAGGGAGATGTCTTTATCCAGAAACGTGATTTCAATTCAGAGTCGTTTAAAACAATGAGGTCATACACGCAATTAATCTAGAGAACAACCATAAAGCAAAGGGGCAAAGACAAGGGGCAAAACCCAAAGAACAGGCAGGGTCATAGATAAGTAGAGATCACTGACAAAATTGCATGTAAACAAATGAGAAGCACTAATAATATTGAACACTCATAATAGTGAACAAATGGGATTCCCAGCTACAAACATGTCAGAGCGTAGCGACGAGGTGACGAAGAGATGGATCCAGATGCAGAGAAGCAGATGTGGTTCTGAGGTGTTTTGGGAGCTGTGAGAACCTGAAGCTTTGTGTCGTGGAGAGATGTGGAGCAAAGCCGTAGTTGAGGAATGAAAGCGAGAGTTCAAAGCCGTTAAATCAGAGAGAAGCAACTAATCCAAAACGTGATACAAGAATCGGGACAACGTGAAAACTTTGCAACAAAAACGCGAGAATATTGAGGCGAAAAACACATAATAATCCGGCAGGATTCAGTCCAGCACTGATTTCAGAAGAAATCAGTGCTGGATGAGAAATCAGTGTGCAGGCGGGGCGGTCCGGGGGCATGTAAGGAGAGATGACAGCAGGGGAAAACATGACCGCGTGATGAGGAGCATGACAGCATTGGAAAGGAAATTTCAAGGGATAAAAGCAGACTTTGAACGTGGTGTATGCGTGAGTTTGTGACACAAACAATGTATTAAAAGTACAGTGGAACCTTGGATTATGAGCATAATTTGTTCTGTATATCAAAATACTTGTAAATCAAAGTGAATTTTCCCGTAAGAAATAATGAAAACTTAGATTATTCATTCCATAACCCAAAAAAGTAAATACATAAAATAATTAATACAAAATATAAAGTAAAAATAAAACAAATTAACCTGCACTTTTCCTTTGAAAAAAGTAAAAATAAATTCCGACAGACAAGTGTTTACATTATTGTTTGTGTGCGCACGTGCTGTGTATGTGTGTGTGTTTGCAGGCACAAACACACAAACACACACACATGCACACTAAAGTAAACACCGTTTCATCGGGAAACTTAACAAGAAATCTCTCTAATGACACTCGAGCATGTGTGCACACTAACAGGATCACTGTGTCATGCGCACTCACTCCGCGGCCGGCACTAGGACCCGGAAGTAGTACGGTCGCGATTCAGGAAGCATAAAAGGAGGCAAGATGGCGCTTCACATCGCTCAGTCATTGAGTCTGCCCATGCTGTTTCCGATGCTTTGCCGGTTTTCTCGTGATTACTCACCACTTTGGGTTTTCTTCGTGAGTGTGTGTCGCTAGAACGGGGATTTATGTGTGCAAACTCTTGCTCTCGCCGTGAGATAGTTCTAATAATAACTCGCGTGGTTATCCTGCCTATTTGCGCTACTTCCGCGTTTGGGTTTACCAACCACGCTACAAGGGCTAACTGCTAGTCTTCTGGTCCATCTCCGGTTGCCCGTGACAGAATGACTGAGCCAACAGCAGTAAACCCAGCGGATTACGCTCACCTCTGCGATGTGGTGAACAGACACGCCGAGTTGATTGAGCAGCTAAACAGCGAAGTTGCGGCTCACCGCAGCAGCATCCAAGATGTCGCGGCCTTGCGCCGTGAGGTGGCGGAGCTGCAGCGAGAGAACGCGCCACTCCGCGAAGCTGCCTCTCTTCCGGCTAGTCTGATGCCCATCGCAGCGGCTGCTGCACCGCAACCCTCTTCCCCTTCTGATGTTTATTTGGCTCTACCGGATAAATGGGACGGCACGGATGGGACGTGTAGTGTCTTTCTAACCGTGCTGGATCTTGTGTTTGAGTGTAATTCCACCAGATACTCCACAAACCGGTTGCGCATTGCCCTTCTCGTCTCGTTGCTGTCCGGGCAGGCAGCTGAGTGGGCCACGGCGGTTCTTCGTTCAGACTCAGATACAGCTCACTCCTACAATGAATTCACCTGCCAGTTGAAGCTCACCTTTGAACATCCTGCCGGTGGGGTGGAGACTGACACCAAGCTGTACCATCTGCGGCAGGGAGGGTCGTCTGTGAGCCGCTATACTGCCGACTTCCGTACCCTCGTCGTCCAGACCACCTGGGGAGACTCCACCCTCCGGACGGCCTACTACGAGGGACTGGCCTCTCGCATCAAGCACTACCTTGCCAGACGAGAGCTTCGTGCTACGCTGGAGGGTCTAATCCAACTGGCCCTCCGAATAGACCAACGTTTGCTGTCTCTTCCGAGGCCAGCTCCCTGGACCCTGCTGCAAGCCACGTCGTCACGATCTCATACCACGCCCCGCTCCTCCACTTTCTTTTCCCACACCCCGGTTCCTGAAGCCCGACCTTTCTTCACCACCACAGCCACCGGACCTGTTCAATCTCCACTTCCCACCGTGGTTGACACCAGAGCCGGGGAGCCAATGCAATTAGGACACGCCTCCTTGACCACTGCAGAATAAGAACGGCGCTTCAGAGAGGGGCTCTGCGCGTACAGTGGATCAGCAGCGCACCACAGAGTCATCTGCCCTCTCCGTCCGGGAAATGCCCAAGCCCAGTGAGTAATGAGAGCGACTCGCGGGCTCTCTCCACCTCTCTGCTACTACCACCAACGTTTCCCGTCTCACGGTTCAAGTACACCTCCAGTTTGGCCACAAATGGGTCAGAAGTACTGCGTTCATCAACTCCGGTGAACATCTGTTGACGGTCGGCCCTCCCTGCCGTCTATCGGGACCTGGCTGAAGTATTCTGCAAGAAATGTACCACCCCGCTTCCTCCTCATCGCCCCTACGACCTAGTGATAGAACTATAGCCGGGTTCTGTTCCTCCCCGTGGCCATCTCTACTCACTATCGGCCACCTAGACACAGGCAATGGAGGAGTACGTATCCAACGCTCTCCGCCAAGGCACCATCCGGCCCTCCTCCTCATCTGCCGCCGCAGGGTTTTTCTTCGTGAAGAAAAAAGGCGGCGACCCTCGCCCGTGTGCCGACTATCGGAGGCTCAACAACATCACCATTAAGAACCGACAACCGTTGCCTCTTACCAACTCAGCCCTGGATGCCCTCTCTGGTGCCACCATTTTCACAAAGTTGGACCTCCGCAGCGCCTACAACTTGCTGCGTATCAGAGAGGGCGATGAATGGAAGACGGCCTTCATTACCCCCATTGGACACTATGAAAGCCTGGTCATCCCGTTTGGACTCTGCAATGCCCCCGCGGCCTTCCAGCAATTCATCAATGATGTCCTTAGAGATGTGTTAGGCCGGTGGGCATTTGTTTACTTTAACGACATTCTCATATACTCATGTACAGTCGAAGAACCCATCCAACACGTCAGGGCGGTCCTCAAGAGATTGCTGGCCCATCAGCTGTATTGTAAGTTGGAAAAATGCGCTTTCCACGAGCGCACCACCACGTTCCTGGGATTTGTCATCTCATCCCAGGGTGTGGCCATGGACCCGCAGAAGCTAGAAGTTGTGCGTCATTGGCCCCTACCCAAGACCCTCAAGCAACTTCATCGGTTTCTCGGGTTTGCGAACTTCTATCGTTGCTTTATCGGGGACTACAGTACAGTTGTAGCACCTTTAACCTTCCTGAAGTGACCATCTTCTCATCCCTTCAAGCTCAACCCCGCTGCCATCTCCGCTTTCCGTAACCTGTGCCATCGCTTCAGCACTGCTCTAATTCTTCTCCATCCAGATGCAAGCAAGCCGTTCGTTGTGGAGGTGGACGCTTCGGATGTGGGCACCGGGGCTGTACTCTCCTAGCGAGGTTCAGACCAGAAGCTACACCCATGTAGCTCAGCAGCAATACGGAGTAGGGGACCATAAGCTGCTGGCCATAAAGTGGGCCTTGGAGGAATGGCGTCACTGGCTCCAGGCCGCCAGGGAGCCATTCATCGTCTGGACCAATCACCAAAATCTGATCACCTTCTTCAATTTAAATCAGCTCAACCCAAGACAGGCGCAGTGAGCGTTATTCTTTGAACACTACAATTTTCATCTTTTGCACCGCCCGAGGTCCAAAAACAGCAACGCCGACGACCTCTCCCGACAACATGAGGAAGACATCCCCCGGGCGGCCCCCGCGCCTGTCCTCCCACCGTCCTAGATCATTGCACCCCTCCGTTAGGATTTGGAAACGAGGGTTCGCCAGGCACAGGCTGCGGAGACCGAACCAGCAGGTGGACGGCTCTATGTACCCCAGGCCGTAAGAACAGAGGTTATTCAATGGGGCTATTCCTTTTAGACTTGTTTTTGCACGCTGAATCTCTCTCTCGTGCATGCGCTCTCAAACTCGTTTTTGCGCGCCAAAACTCACTTTTGCGCTTACAAGATAATTTATGTTTGCACTCTCTCACTCTTCTGTGCGCTGACTATCATAAAGCGACACTTGCACAAACTGCAACAGCATTATAATCCTGCAACTAATCCAGCCAACCAGATACTAGAATCGGTGCAACACCAGTCAATCAGAAACTGGAGGCGGGCACATTCAGACTGTCTGTTTTCTGATTGGCTCCCCAGGATTTAATATACTTAGCATATTTTTCTTTTACTTGGGAATTGCTGAAATTTATTGAGCTGGCTTTTCTCATCTGGCTTTTATGACATTAACATAACAGTAAAAACTAATACCATGCTTATGAATTATGATGCCCAGAGGAAGCATAAAGAAAATAGCAGTGGGCCTAACACCATACTCTGTAGAACACCAGCGTTCACTTGCAGCAACATGCAGAAAGTCACCATTTAAGCAAAAAGCACAATTTTAGGTGTATTAAGTATACTTTTGTGTACTAAAGTGGAACAACTTTAAGTATACTTAAGGTATATGGCTATGGACTAACGTACATACCTGTTAGTAATTAATCAGATTTAAGTATATCTGTAATTTATTATAAGTATGTTACAGCACTTTTAACTGTGTTACAAATACACGAGTAATATACCATAAATATATTCTTCTTGCAGCAGTAGCATGCTGTTATACTTGCCAATTCCAAATACTAAAAAGTACACTTTGTGGTTAATAAAAATATACTCTTATTATATCACACAGTACACACAGTCTTTTATAATACTGTATTGCAAATGTGTTAACAATACACTAAAGGTATTAGAATTATTTACTTTTTTTTTTCAAGTATAGCGACCCCCATCGAGCTGTTAACAGTGGAAAAAAATTTGTAAGGACATAAAAACTGATCTGTAAGGTCATAAAAAGAACCTGAAGAGCCTTGTGTGTGTGTATTTGAGGGGTCGAGTCTCCAACAGGTGTGGAGACGAGAACAGTTTATGTACATATTTTTTCTGGGTTCATTTATCATTTACAAATCACTTGCAAAGAGAAAAACAGGATCGGCAAAGCTGGCTAGACTTTGTTTTCTCCAAGTAAAGAAAAATAATATTTGTGTAATTCTGTTGTAATTAACACACATTTACAGCTGTGTGACATCAATCATGCTCAAAAGCTGCACTTAATTTGTTTAAACATGTATTTATACTTAGGATATACTGTAGCTTAGGTTTACTCTTACGGGCTTGAACATTGGACAAAGTACAATAAAACTATATAAAAATCAAGAGTACTGAAGAGCACAAGAGAAGAGAAGAATTTTGTTAGGGTTAGGTGATAAACTATTTCTATCTTGAATTGCTAACGCAGGCCTTAGACTTAATGACTGTTGACCAAATAGCTTTAGTCATTGTTATGAATGTTCTATCAGCACCTACATATGATAATGCAGTGATGAAGTGCGGCAGTAACTTTACAGTAACATTAACATATTTGCATTGACACTTAAAAGCTAACAAACATGATTTGGTGAAAATCGCATGCCCGCGCGTGTGAGAGAGAAAGAGAGAGAGAGAAAAATTCACAGTCATATATGCAGCACAATCCCACTTTATATTCAGGAACTTTTTTTTCATTTTCTTTTCTTCTCTCCTTCTTTTGTATCAATAATGGTTCTCCTTTGACTGTGCTTTCTCCATTTGTTATTATTATTATTATTATTATTATTGTTACTTTTTTTTTTGTTTTTCATCTTCATTACTTTTTATCCCTAGCGCCACTTTGTTTGACTGCACAGTTTAATGCGTGTCTATATTTTTAATCCATTTATTTTTGTTTTTATTTTGTGATACATTACACATAATATTGCATGTTTTGTAGGATTTTCTCTTAAGTGTGTTATCCCTTAATTGTTGCCGTGAATATAAATAGTTATGCACTGTTTTGTGTTTGATTAAACCCAATGAAGATATTGTAATTATCTTTGTCCTCATAATATATACAGAACCTGAGCCATGCAGGTAAGGTGTATGGTGTATGCACTTTGGGGCGTCATGTGCATGCAAAACCAATGCCCTTATTTTCAAAATCTCATATCCAAGCTCCAAGCTTTTCTAAAACGTTGGCAGCTATGCCACACATATTTTTGAGGAAAAAAATATATGGTGGATGACAGACTTTATTATGAAATTAACAGGAGTTATCAAACCACAGATATAAGATTAAAATTGTTTTATTGTGCATAAGACTTTAACATGTAGTATATCTTTCAATCGTGTTTAATCATGACTGTCTTCCTTAAAATATCACATTGTTAATTTTGTCATTACTTCCATCTTCATTTAATATGAGGATTTTAGGCTGCCAAATGCTGCAGTTCGAAAAGATGCGGTCGGCTGACATCATGCGGTTTGGAGGAAACACGGGATAGTCTTCGCCTCCCGACTGAGTGGTAGTAATAGCCTTAATGTGGGAGCCCCCTAGTGACAGGGAGGAATTGGCTACGACTAATGTTGGGGAGAAAATTGGAAAAAAAAAAAAAAAAAAAGTGTTAACTCACCGATATGGCAGGAGATCCGTGCCTCCGCGTGATAGATCTCTTTCGGAGCGCGATCTTCACACTTTTTGTTTCGAGTGCTTCACGCGCGACTCGCATTCTTTAAAGAGAAACCGCGAGCCGCGGCGCATTCCTGGGGTTAAACAGTGCAGATCTGGCAGACGTGCACGAGACGGAATTTCCCCCTTTCTCTCGCGCGGATCAGGAAGTTCTTCCGTCCACTTCTCAAGCATGCCTCGGCGCTTCTTGTGAATGGGCAGGAGAGACCTACTCTCTCGGTTCCGCGGATATAGAGGAGTTACTGCAGGTAACTAGTGCATGCGATCGAGTGATTGCATATCGTCTGGCCGTAGAAGCGGGATTTCCCCAAGCGCTCAAAATTAGTTTCTGTCAGGTGGCCGGTTAACCTTCATGACGAGTTAACTCTTTCATGGAATAAGCCTTATTCATCCCGTGTTTTTTGTGCCATCAACTTCGATTTA
>JAOVVA010110033.1:0-11606 GCA_028565275.1 Leiocassis micropogon | reverse complement strand
CCATAGCGTTTTCACGCAGCATCTCGTTCCCGCCTTTTCAGGGAACAGGGTTACAGCAAAGTAACCCGAGACGTTTCCCGCTCTCGCAGCCAATTACCACAAAAACGTCCACCTGTCACTAATCAAGTAACTCTCCAGCAGCTTTTAAAGGAAGCCGGAGACTTCACTCCATGCCAATGTATCTTACTTACGTGCCTTTTTTTTCCGAATGATCTGTATTTGACCCTGCCCATTTTTTGGATTTTGTTTTTTGTCTCGCCCTTTGGATAATCACTCGCTTTCGGATTTTGCCTTTTGTATGGCTTTGCATGTTTACTGACTGTTGATCGTGGACCGCGCTTCTTGATTCAATCGCTCTCGCTGTTTGACTTCAACCCCGCCTTGCATTATGGATTTCTTTCCATCTCTGGATTGGAAAACTCTGTGGATTGTGTACGCGTGAATGTGTGCTCGAGGCACTTCGCGGAGTGCTTCCACTGACAAACTTGGATCTCTTTACCTCGTGCCAGAATAATCAACCGAGCATCAGATGCTGTAACTGCGCGTTTTCAGTTAGACTCTACTTCTGGGTTTTTCAGGATTCCGTCTACATCATCGTAGACTCCGGGATTCCCCCTCTGATCCCGGAAGTCTCTAAACGCTCATTAAGCCACTAGTGGTGGGAAGGTTGAAGCATTTAGTGACTCAGTTCTTTGAATCTTGTTCATCAAAATGAACGAATCTTTTTTTTTTTATTCAATTCTGTTTCCTGTGTACTGCACTGCATAGCATCTATGCGAGTCACGTGATAAAAGAACGAACGATTTGTACCAAAAAGACTCAAAGGTAACTACTCATTTCTGTTTCCTGTACATAAACTATGGAAGTTTTGTTATGCTTTGTGCATGCGCGTTTAACAGTTGGTAGTGAAAATTTCACCAAAACGCTCTCACTTTTGTTTTATGGCGATTTTTTTTTTTATGAATGCTTTTATATGCGATGGTTGTGACCCCCTGCCTGTGTATTCATGAGTCTGTGTGTGTGCGTGTGACGTGTGATGTGTGCGGTGACGTAATTACGTAGGCGTACGTGTGCGCTCTGGTCAAAGCCTTTTTCTACATGACCGGAGCAAAGTTTGTGATAAAAATGCTAACAAAATAGGTTGGAAGTGCAGTTTGGATGTGAAGTGAGCCATCATTTCACTCAGTGTGTAGTCTTTTGGAGCTTACATGAGATTTGTAGCGAATTCGTATCGTGAGTATTTCTCATGTGTAGCTTTAAGCAAACTAGCATACCAGCCTATTAGCACGCTAGCGGTATAAAAAGAAAATGCATCTTACTCATGATTTATTTTTTGCTTTGTCATCAGGGGTGGAGGCGCATGAGAGACTTGACACACACAACTCATATTTATTTGTGTTTGTTACAGCAATAAAGTGTCAGAGAATCAGTCCCGTGTTCAGCCTCATCTGTCACACAACACAACGCAGAGAGAACAGAACGGTGTAACGCACACGGGAGAGGAGTAGGTTGGAGACGGGCTACACGCGCCCAGGAGAAAACGAACAAATCACTCTCCAAGGCTATTCGTTCCTCTAAGTCACGTTCAAGGTTCGTTCAAAAAGAACAAATTGTTCATGAACGACCCATCACTACAAGCCACCACAGCAACACACTGCCAGCTCTGCCATTTATTACCAGATGTTTTATTTTACACAAAGTAGTTTCATAAAACCATAAACTGCTTTATGTGTCTTGAGTCTGCTTTTGGGTTCAGTATTCTCCAGCTCCTGACAGATACCAGTAAAGCAAATAACAGTAAAGAAAAGGATCACTGACATAACCAAAGAGAGTATGAGCATGTTGCAAGTGTGAAGCTCCCTAAAGAGAAAAACATATGAAGGAAACAAGATTTCAACCCAATATTAAAAGAAGCATATCAACTGCACTCCATATTTCCTTGACAGGTCCTGTGTGATGTAAACAAAGAGATGTGATGTAAACAAACAAACCTGCCCACTCTCTCCATTGGGATCTCATTGATGATGGTCTGGTAGGTTTCTCCTGCTTTGCACTAAAGTTCACCATCAACTCTTTTGTCTTTCTGATGTTCAGGAGGAGGTTGTTCCCCTGTTTATTGTTCAGGCGCACCATAATGGTGTCATCAGCAAACTTGATGAAGGTGGAGTTGGTAGTGGCCACGCAGTCATACATGTACAATGACACAACCCTGGAGGGCTCCAGTGCTGAGGGTAATGAGGCTGAGACATGTCTCAGAAAAAGTCAAGGACATGTGTAGCCTGCTTATTAAATCACATCCTAACAGATTAAAAGGACAATCAGGCATACAGACAAAACGGTGAGAGAAATGAAATCCCTTATCTACAGAACATGTTACAGTTAACTGAGGGGTGAAATAATTTTGTTGAGCAACCCCTTCAATTCCCACAGAGCTGATACTTTTATTCGAGAGTGGTCCCTCATAATCACGGCCCAAAGACGACATTGTAGCTCCCGTATCCACCAAGAAAGAAAACACGAAACCATCTATACACAATTCTATAAAGGGCAACTCATTAACCTGAGGTGACTCGAAAGTACAAAGTAACATCGCGGGGCTGGAACTCTGCGGGCATCCCTATGCATCATATACTCCCACCTGCATCCCTGAGAAGGGATTGAGTCTATGTTGCTGTTGTTGTTGCTGCACTCACTGTGGCAGCTGCTGGGAAGGATTAGGAGAAAACACCTCATTAGAATCATGCCACTGACCATCATTCAATTGGTTATACACATTTTGTCCACCACGTCCATCATCTCGGGCCCTCGTGCAACATTCACGAGCCCAGTGCCCTTCTTTATTACAATAACAACAATTACTAGATCTACGGGGTGCATTCTGACCCTGCAGACCTCCTCTACCTCTTCCACAGCCTCCTCGGCCTCCTCTACCCCCCCTTTTTCCACCTCTGTATCCTTCACTCTCCACAGACAAACATGCCACTTGGGAGTTGTTCTTTGTTAGGAGCCTCCAACGGTTTTATGACCTGAACATAAATTAAACTAAGGAGTGTGTTTGCTGATAGTGCAGCGTGTCGAGGTCAAAGAAGGAAAACAGCACACACAATATTATGAAACACACTAAAAATTTAATATTCCTTACAGCACCAGGAAATGAGGGCATTCATGGTGTTTTAGTCTTTCATCCCAGGAAACGTGATTTCCCCCTCCAGCTGGTATAATGCATTTTTTCCATTACCATATGATTTTAATGTATCTTTGTGTTCTTATGTAATCCATTGTGCAGACAATAGTTACTTCTAAGATTAACTTTTTATGCATATAAAATTGATTTAGGTAAATTTTAAATTGCAAATACAGTGAAACCTCGAATTACAAGTAACGCGAGTGTTCCGCAAGACGAGCAAAGATTTTTAATACATTTTGATTTGGAAAACGAGCATTGTCTTGGTTAACGAGTACTGAGTATCATGTATCACGCATGCGCTTCTTGTTTTGACGCCAAGCGTCACGTGATCACAACTGAGCCAACGGTTTTTCTCTCTCATGTGCTGCGGAATTGTGGGTAATCGTCTCCCCTGCTGGGTCTTAGTGCTCGTCTCTTACTGGTATAATCAACATCCGTGCACGCGTGTACTGTTTACTATAACACTGTGACAATGTGTGTGTAGAACATATTTTATTTTGTGTTTGTAAGCGTGTGTGTACAGCGCGCGTGTAGTGTTTCTTATAACACGTGTGTGCGCGCGTTTAAAGCAAAAAAAAAAGTCTCATTAAAAGTAAAAAATCCATTTTCTCTCTCCCTCTCCGTTTCAGCCTGTGAACTTGTGTGTGCGCGCGCGTAATTTGACACTGTGCCAGGGGGTCACACACACACACACTCTCCCTCTCTCTCGCGCGCGCGTTTAGAGTGTGTGTGTGCGTGAAGCAAAGAGGGGGTGCTTCATACACACACAAACACACACACATGCTCTGTTCCTCACAGAAACTCTGCTCGGTCATGATTCTTTTCAAAGGTAACGTGCGGTTCATTTATTTGTTTGTTTTACTTTACAGCAGTGATTCCGTTATTAAGCGCTCAGACAAAACAGTCTTTCTGTTAATGTGTGTTTATGTGAAATTCAAATAAGAAAGGTTTACTGTGTAATAAAGGTTTATTAGAAAGTTAAAAATCCATTTTCTCCCTCAGCCTCTCTTATGTGTGCGCGCGCGCATA
Source organism: Leiocassis micropogon (assembly GCA_028565275.1). Classification (NCBI taxonomy): domain Eukaryota; kingdom Metazoa; phylum Chordata; class Actinopteri; order Siluriformes; family Bagridae; genus Leiocassis; species Leiocassis micropogon. The sequence goes on along the minus strand of JAOVVA010110033.1, from coordinate 7,390 downwards.
ATTTGACATTGTGCCGGTTCATACACTCTCTCTCGGGACGGTAGGGGCTTCACACACACACACACAGCGCCTGCGCACATAAACAGAAACACTTATCTCTCGGGATTTATTTTTACTTTTTTTAAAAGGTAAAGTGCAGGTTAATTTGTTTTATTTTTACTTTATATTTTGTCTTAATTACTTTTATGTATTTATTTTTTTGGGCTGTGGAACAAATAATTTGAGTTTCCATTATTTCTTATGGGAAAATAAAATTTGGTTTACGAGTGATTTGGAATACGAGCCCACTTCCGGAATGAATTATGCTCGTAATCCGAGGTTTCACTGTAAAAGTATTGCAAAGTGTGAACTGAAATTTCTGCATCTGTCTCATTATTCAAGATTTACCTTTAGAGAGTTTTGAGCGTTTTTGACTCCTTTAAAAGAATGGATTAAATCTAGATTTATTTGGTGTAACCAATTACACCTAATTGGTTGGGAAATGCCAAACCTATCTCTAATTTCTCTTTCATAAGTGCCTGTAACTAAAAACGTATAGAACACTGATCAACCAAAATCATACTCAACAGCCAAAACTGATTGATGTTGCTAGTCACCGCTCCTTCCAAAAGTCTAATCCTAATACAGAATCCCAAACAATACTATGTGCCATTTATAGAGCATATTCATCTGCACCTTGTTGGGAGAACCAAAAATTCTTATGCTGATGTGAATAACAGTTGGAATAGAAGCTCCTCATAATCAGTTCACCTGCATTTACATAATCTCTACCAATAGGGGATAAGAGGGTGTGGAATTGTATACATTTAAATGCAAATTCTGCCTTAATAGCACTTTTGTTCTGACTTGGTTTTGCTCATAAATTGACAGGAATAATATGGGTTCTAAATTAAATTTCTAATACTGTAGGTAGCAGTTATACATATACGCAGCAAATGAAATAAATAAATAAATAAATTATGTCAGTGATGATGCTGATGCTGAAGTGCACCAACCGATCATATTTTCTTTTCAGTTCATTTTGACAATTCACTTACAACTGGTTAAATACAAATATATCTGTTCCCTTTAAATAAGGTTACTAATAAGTATTTTGCACACATTCATATTAAAAAATAGGTATAACTGTAACTAATTTAACCTAGCATTATTTTGCAATCTGTTTTCACTGAAGCATTTTTTTGTCATGTTTTGCTCCTACACATGATCTGGTTAAATGTTAATACTTGTGTGTACATTATTATATGGTGGGCTTTTTTTTTTGTTTTTTGTTTCTTTTTTTTTTTTACAACACGTAGCTAAAGTACCTGATGTGCTGTCCCCCCCAGGTCAACTGAGTGCTCTCATCCTGTTTCATGAGTACATTTATGAATGAACATTTATTAATGCAGAGTCTGTTTAGAATATTTCTAATGTTAATTTAATTTAAAACAGAGCATAAATGAATAGATTGTTATTGGAATTAAAATAAACCAAAATTGCAACCTCTAGTTTAATAACATTTGCCAATAAATTGTAAATAAAATATTATATTAAACACACCAGGAACACAGACACTGCTTGTCTTTCAAACAGTATGGAGGCTGAGAGAACGTATGAGTTGATATTCTGTGTTTTGGGCTGTGTGTGATTATTAAGCCTAATTATTATTATTAATTATGTTTTTAGCAATCACAAAAACTTGAGTATAATACAATATAATTTTGACAGAATGCGTAAATATAACTGATACAACTGATGAACACTCTCCAGACACATTGCAGAACTCTCAAAAAAAAAACCTATATATATATATACATATGCATACACAGTACAATGCTTCAGATGTGTCATTAAAAAGAGATTTTGTATCAAGGTTTCTATAAATTACAAAAAGAGAAAACATGTTTTTATTAACAGCTCTCTACTGTAGAAAATGATACATAGTACATTTCCACATCACAAACGCTACCATGCCTTTTGACTCCTTTTTTGATTAGAGCAATAGAATTGGTTAAATGGATGGACTGGTTAAAAAGAAAAAAAGAAGTGCCCATCAAAGACATGCAGCTCCCCATATTAAATATCCAGCATGACTCGATTATCCAGATAAATAGTGGCGGCATCACTAAAGCACCTATGAGGAAATCTTTTAGCAATATTTTGGCACTTTTTATGATGAGTAATAATTCATGAAAGTACATTGATTAATTCAGAGTCTGTTTGGAATATTTGAAGAGTAATAATTATTTTAACGCATTTCCTAAACCATGAATAAAACAGAGCATAAATAAATGGATTAAGTGTGGAATTAAGATACATAATAACAAGGACTTTATGAGAAATTTCTGGCTGTAGGTCAATAACATCACCTAATAAACTGTAAATAAAATATGGAAGTAAACAAGCCAGAAACACAGACACTAAAATTCCAACAACTTTAGCTGCTTTTCTCTCAGATTTCATCGAGTGTGAGGTGATTTTCTGTGTTTTAGGCCGTGTGTGATTATTAAGCTCTCTGATAGCAGTGGCATGTTTCTTAGCAATCACAAAGACATGAGTATACACTATGATTATAATAGAGAGTGGAAATATAAATGAAAATATGAGATCAATTACAGTCCAAACCTGATTCGGAACTGAAAAACACTCTCCAGGACACATTACAGAAGTTGTGAAGCTGCCACTAAATTGACAGTAAAGTATATTGTATACAAGACACACACACCAGTTTAAAAAAATCAAGATGCACATTGTTTTTACAGTCATTGTGTTTTTGTAGAGAAATGGATTTGACAGAGCTAAATATCGATCTGCGGCGATCAGAGCAATATTATAGATGGACTGGTTAAAAAGAAAAAAAGAAGTGCCCATCAAAGACATGCAGCTCCCCATATTAAATATCCAGCATGACTCGATTGTCCAGATAAATAATGGCGGCATCACTAAAGCACCCATGAGGAAATCCGACAGGGCCAGTGAGAGCACAAGCATGTTAGTCGGTGTGTGAAGCTGCTTGAAGTGAAAAACAGAAATGATGACAAGGAGATTTCCGCACACTGTTATCAGAACCACAGCAACTGAACACACATACAGTAAGATATGAACTGCAGGAGATACAGATCTCATTGGACAGGAGAAATGCACACAGCGATCAGACTGATTAAACTCTGTTAGATTCATGAATATAGAATTTCTGCAATGTTTAAAGACTTTAAAGAAATACCTCAGATTGGATAGCAACGTAAAGCCCTAACTATAAAAAGTCATAATCAACAAATTGTGGCTCAAACTGCTCTGGTGCTTTTATAGTTTATAAATTGGTCACACTCCCTGAGTTTGAGTGACAGCATAATAAATACTGTATGATATCATGCTTTGCTGGAAACAAAGGACTAGTAATTGCTCACCAGAGAATTAATCCTGTGTGTATTCCTGTGTGGCCTCAGCTGATTAAAAACTTAACAAATATTAATAAAATTTATTGGGTAAAATAACTATTCAAATGAATGAATGAATAAACCACATGTGTAAGAGAAGTGATGTATACAAAGATGGTTGAAATACTGCCATTTTAGCACCTTAAAAAACAAAACAAAAAACGTTTTATAGGTGGAGAAACAGCCAGTACCCTGTGACAGCTCCTTACTCTACGCAAACGCATTCAGCACCATTGCCAGCTCCATTGCAAGAGAGTGGTGGTGAGCTTTAACTTTCCCCAGCTGGCAGATTATAATCTCTGACCACTCTGGAGTCATTAATGCTTTGAAGATGAGGTGGTAGTGCTGTTGTGGTGGGGGTACAGGAATCGAATTCAGTGCCATAGCCAGCTCCATTGTTAGCTAGAGAGGGGTGGGGCAATTTAATTTAAGGCATCAAGAGCTTACAAAAAGAGCTCCGAAATGCCACCCCAGTGAGTGCTATGTTCCAGGTGTATGTCCCAATAACCTACTCTTTCTCTCTGTCACGACCACAGACAGAGTGGTTAAAAAAGAATTCTCGGCTTCCTTGGCTTCCACCTCAGTCAGCCTGGCCTGTTGAAAGACTTTGACCACCCACCATTACCACCAAGGATCTAAACACCTCACCAACTTCACCTACACAGCTAAAAACCCCTTTGCACACTTCTTCGCTCATTGAGCTTTCTCCCCAACACACTTGCCTCCTTTTATAAAGTTTAATAAATCGATGTCTTTTCTACACAACCTGTTGTCTCTGTCACAGGGCGGAGCAGAACAAGGTCAATCCAAGCACAGATGCGGATTGCAACATTAGATGGAAGCGTGGTCGGAATGCGGAAGCAAGGGTCAAACACTGTGGAATCAGTCAGCGTAGCGTCTGAGCCAAATCGCAAAATTAGGGCCATAGTCAAAAGAGGAAGCGTTAGATTGGTAACCGGGAAAATCAAAGAACGGAGCAATAATCCAAAAACATGAAACAAGAGCTGTGGTCAAAATGAGGAAACGCAAGATCAAAGCCGGGAAATCAAAAAGCGAGACGAACAAATCCAAATCGTGAGACAAAAAACGAGAAACGAGAAAACGAAACGAACTAGGCAACGTGAAAGCTTGAGAAAGAAACTGTGAGAAATTTGGACCAAAAAACACACAATAATCCAGCAGTTTAAGCGCGTACGTAAATGCTAATAAGTAGGAAAATGGGAAATAGGTGTGCAGACCGGGCAAAAAATGAGGGCGTGGGAAAAGGACACATGATGGGCTAGGGAAAACATGAGCACATGGGTAAAAGTGACAACATGGGAAAAAATGGACAGGCAGGGCCATGACAGTCTCTTTGTTTATGCTCATTCTATTCCACCATAAGTCTTTACAAAACTTTTTACTTGACTGTTTTGCACCACAGATATAATTACTCTTTATAATCACAGATATAATCACTTTTAATCACTGTGCATTTTAGTGTGCACAACACATCAAACCTTGAACTGGACTACAAGAGTAAAATAGCACTGTGTGTTTTAGTCCATGTAGCCAAGAACAGGAATCTGAGGCTAAATTTCAGGCTGATTATCCTTAATTTGTGTATTAGACAACTTAGTAAGTGTGTGACAACTGTATTAGCCTCATTCATTACCTCCGTTTACATAATTTAAATAGTAAATATGAATGCCACTGTACAATTCATCTTGCTATGTGCAAATCATCTGGGAAATGTAAGCCATAATATAATATATGTATATGTATGTGTGTGTGTGTGTGTGTGTGTGTGTGTGTGTAAAATATAGCTGAATCAATGCTGGAAAACTCTTCACATAGCTTCATAGCCTGTAAACAATTGGATGCAAATTAGGTCACACTGATATGCAGCTATATGTGAAACTGGAATACAGTTTGGAGTACAATTTGGAGTACAGTGCTACAGATGTCATTTTACAAAAAAATGAATGTGTTTTTGCATGCTAAACAATATAATTAACAAATGTTTCAAGGCTATTAACAATATAGTTTTACTTTCCTTCTTTATTATCTTATAAAGGTTTCTATAAATGACATGAGAGAAAAAAGTAATCAAAAACTCTCTACAGCAGAATACATTTACAGTGTATTATACGGTATACTAACTTTAATATTTAAAATGTAAGAATATTTTAGCACATTTTTAAATAAGTGATACTTCATGAAAGGACATTGATTAATTCAGAGTCTGTTTGGAATATTTGCAGAGTAATAATTATTTTAACGCATTTCCTAAACCACGGATAAAACAGAGCATAAATAAATGGATTAATGGTGGAATTAAGATACATTATTACAAAGACTTTATGAGAAATTTCTGTCTGTAGGTCAATAACACCACCTAATAAACTGTACATAAAATATGGAAGTAAACACACCAGAAACACAGACACTAAAATGCCGAGGACTTTAGCTGCTTTTCTCTCAGATTTCAACGAATGTGAGGTGATTTTCTGTGTTTTAAGCTCTCTGATAGCAGTGGCATGTTTCCTAGCTATAACAAATACACGAGTATACAATATGATTATAACAGAAAGTGGAAATATAAATGAAAATATAAGATCAATTACAGTCCAAACATCATTTGGAACTGAGACACACTCACCAGGACACATTACAGAACTTGTGAAGCTTCCACTAAAATGAGAGAATACTATGTTGTATAGAAGACACACACACCAGTTAGTAGAAACCACAATGCACATTATTTTCACAGTGATTGTGTTTGTGTAGAGAAATGGGTTTGACAGAGCCAAATATCGATCTCCAGCGATCAGAGCAATATTATAGATGGACTGGTATACTAAGAAAAAAGAAGTGATCATCAAAGACATGCAGCTCCCTGTATTAAATATCCAGCATGACTCGATTGTCCAGATGAACAATAGCGGCATCACTAAAGCACCAATGAGGAAATCTGACACTGCCAGAGAGAGCACAAGCATGTTAGTCGGTGTGTGAAGCTGCTTGAAGTGAAAAACAGAGATGATGACGAGTAGATTTCCACACACTGTTAGCAGAACCACAGCAGCTGAACACATGTACAGTAAGATATAAAGTGCAGGAGATACAGATCTCTCTGGACAGGAGAAATGCTCACAGTGATCAGACTGGTTACTCTCACTCAGGTTCATGAATATAGAATTTCCCAAATGTTTAAATGCTTTAAAGAAATACCTCAGATTTGATGATACCCAAGTAAAGGCCTAACTGTAAAAAGTCACAATAAAAGGAACTGTGGCTCAAACTGCTCTGATGCTTTTATAGTTTACAAATTGGAAACACTGCCTGAGTTTGAGTGACAGCATAATAAAAACTATATGATGTCATCCCTTGCTAGAAACAAGTCCCTCCAGAGAATTTATCCTGTGTGTATTCTGGTGCGTAGCACACCCTCAGCTGATTATCAAAGTGAACAAATTGACAAAATGGATTGGTCAAAATAAATTAACAAATTAATGTTTAACGTGTGTAAAAAAAAAAGTGGTTACTTTCCTGTACCAGAGATAGTTCCTCACCTTACAGCACAATGAACTGTATTTTTTGCTTGCTACACACAAATAGACAAAAACCTCACATTGCTCTCTTGTTCCAACAAGAAAATGTCACTTCTCATACTGCTGTCACAGGTGTTGTCATATCATGTGATGTATGTCACATGATATACGACATATATGATAAGTCAATCGACGGGGAATAACTGTGACACTGATGGCATGATAATATCGCTCTTTACTTATACGAAGGACTGATTCACTTGAATCTGAGTTGATATTTGATTTAATTACCATAGTGCTCATTACAAGAGAGAAACTACCCAGATAGCAGAACAACATTGAATCATCATTGAATCAACATTTAAAGCATCAACCAACTTGTCATTGAATCAATGTTGAAATTTAGCATTGATTTTTCATCAGGTTTGCACCTTGAAA
>JAOVVA010109982.1:0-11608 GCA_028565275.1 Leiocassis micropogon | reverse complement strand
CAACAACCCAGGATTAATAGGAATAAGAGGCTCTGATTATACTGCACAAATATTATTTAGTACAACAAAATTCCTCCGCGCTCTCGAAAACCTTATGTGTGTGGTTGAGCGCTGATTAGACTACGTAGGAAATTAAAGAGGAGAAAGTCAACAACAATAGCCCACGTTTAGAAAAGCATTTTTATTTAGATTATTAAAAAAAAAATCCTGCATCTATTTTAAGGCGTGCCAGCTGCCACTTTTTAGTTAGAAGTTTTTAATACAAATGTTATAATGCCCACATGACATCAAACATTCCCCTTGTTAATATTTTAACTATTTATTTTAACTGTTTAAACCATTAAACTATTTATTTTACTATTTTAGCTATTACTGTTTCATTTTCTTCAAAATAACATTAAAACAAGAACAATAAAACTTTTTAAATTTCGTTGATTACATGTGGGCTGAAAAAACTGTTGTCCTCAAAAATGTAACAGGTGAGGACTCATGTCAATCAATCTGATATACAGTATGCTGGAGAAACTTCCAGGTGGGAAGACACTGCTTTGTGTAGTTCAAAGACAAGAAAATCTTCAAAACAAACATTGAAGATGTACATAATACGAATTTACAATCACAGTACTAAAATTACAGTACAAATGTAGAATTTAAATTAAATATGAGTTTCTTATTTGCATCGAATTTAAGCAAAGTAAATGTATACCTTTATATCTAGCCTTTCAGAAAACTGACTCTGATTGGCGTTCCCAAATTACCTGTAGTGTGTGTGTGTATGTGTGTGTGTGTGTGTGTGTGTGTCCAGTTCATCCAGTTCATCCCAAAGCTGATGCTTCAGTGGAGTTATTGTAAGTTCAGTCAGGGCTCTGTGTAGGATACACTCCAAACTTAACACACCATGTCTTCATGGACCTTTCTCCAGTAAGACTTTGTTCCCAACATGCATGGGTGGCCCTTGGTTAATTGATGTATATTTACAGTTTACTAAAGACGTGTAACGTTTGTTATAAGCAGAAATAATAAACAGACTTTCCCAGGATACAGCAATACACATTTATTGTTCATAAAAGATTTTACACCCAAAAATACATAACATGATACATAACATTGTACGTGTATTAAATATAAAGAATCGTACCTTGTTCCTTTCAGTGCTTTCATTCAGAGAAATCTGGCACTTCATCATAGAGCCAAGGCTTGTGAAGTCCATTTAAAGATGTTTGGACAGAAACAGCTGATCCATACAGTCACAGAGTATTTATTCATTAACCTTCATCCCTCACTGATATGTTAATCCGAGTCCTAAAACCGACTGACCGATCAAGCTTTCTCTTCCTTACACTGGTTCTGAGAAAGACCCTGGAGCTTCCCTCTCTGGATCAGAACCACCAAAGTGTTTTCAGACACCAAGCAAAACTCCATAACAAACGTGGCGTAGAAAAGCAGCACGGTGATAACGAAGAGCCACTCACACACAGCGGCGGCGTGCTGCAGGGTGAAGCTGTCATGCAGGAAGAACACGGCACCTGGAGCACAGAGGGTTAAGGACTATAGATCAGCTGTGTATCCTAAAAACCGAAGCTGGAACTAGAATGTGAGTCATGATACACATTATTCAGAGGAGACTCTCTCTCTCTCTCTCTCTGTTCTACAGTAAAGGATACAGAGAAGGAGTGTGATCAGGGCGAGCAGACTGAGAGTGAGTCGGAGGTGGGCGGTTCGGCAGTGTGTGCGTGTTTTTGCCAGACGGTAAGTCACAATTGTCTGCACACACACGAACAGCAAACTGGTTGGGAAGGCCAGAATCACTCCCACGTAGTGCACCACCTTCGCAAAGTCTACCTGCAACACACACACACACACACACACACACAATTCAGTAGTATTAGTCTTCTGCTAACAATTTCTGCTTGTCAAAATGTTGACAACATTTGTTTTGGAACACCATTGGATTTTTTTTTTTTTTTTTTAAGTTAGTATTCCCCACATTGACTATAAGTCACTGGGATAACGTTAAATGATTGATCTCCATACAGTACAATGCTGCAAATACAATGTTAAATCAATATATATTTATATTTCTCAACTGAAACACATCTCTGAAATGCTCATACCACTGATACTATTACGCCTGGACTGGGCTGGGGTTTCTAGCCAGTGGACCACTGGGGAACCTGCTGCCATACCTGATAAATACACATACAGTACATACTGTACCCTGCCATATAATTATCCCCCCTGAAAGAGTGGCTCTTCAGAAGCAAAATATGAAGAAACTGGGGGGTTTGCACAGTACTGTATAAATAGATAAATAAAGGGACAAAGGCACAAAGACAGGGGGATAACCAGACAGACAGACAGACAGACAGGTGGAAACCAGACAGACAGGTAAATGACCAGACAGACAGACAGAAAACATTTCCCAGATGCAGAAGGAGGTAAAAACAGATGGATTAATTAAAAGACAGATAAACCCATCAATACTGATATTAGTGATATTCCTCCAGGGTGAAACTCATCCCGCCCCACAAGCCCCAGTGATTAAAAAATGTCCCTTTAAAGCTTCCGTACCTGGAAGTTTCCCACCATACTGAGTCCTGCAGCACAGAGCCAGCCCGAGCAGAGCCCCATCATGTTCAACACACTGTCCTGCTTCTGCTGCTCCAACACCTGGGCGTAGCGGATCAGACCGATCAGCATCACTACACACACAAACACACACACACACACACACACACATACATAAGTCGGCATGGAACACATTAACTCACTTGGATCCACATTATTTGATGCATTCTGTTGCAGCTACATGATTAGCTGATTAGATAATTGAATGAATTGAATGAATGTGCAGGTGTTCCTAATGAAGTGGATAACTAGTGGATGGAAATCAACTTCAAAAGTTCAATATGCTGTCACTCACTCATAAAGGATCCGATACTGCAGAGGAGACTAAACCAGCAACTCTCTGGAGGAAACACACCACACTTACTATACAGAAGAAAAGAGAGAGAGAGAGAGAGAGAGAGAGAGAGAGTGAGAGTAAATTTACTCCTAAGCACGGCTTAAACTGATGTAGTTCACTTTTGAAAATAAAAATGCTGATGTAATGAAAACCATATTTGTCCCAAGAGTAGCACTCATGCTGCACATTAAAGGTGCAATGGAAAAACATTTCACTTTTATATAGTTGTGCGCATGAGGAAATAATTTTATGTAGTCTGTAGTGCCAGTTTGTGTTTATACTGTACAAGCCTTGAGTTTTCCACTCTAGAGACACATCGCTCAGCTTCAGCTCTTTAAACATTAGAGATTTAATAAAAGAAACAAAATGCGATGAAAAAACAAAAGCACACTAATTCGATTTATAAAAATATATTTAGTTGACTCATGTTTGCTACTTCAAAGATAAATTCATTCAGAGCGGAAACCAAATGATGTTCATTATAATAAAGAAACAGAATACAGTGTGTGTTTGTCCTCTGCTTATTTAATAATTTAAAAATGTCTGGACTAAAATACCTAAAAAAAATTAAAAAAAGTAATCATATGAAAAATAAAACAAAACTAAATCTAAAACATAAATTCATTAATGAAAACATAAAGAAACAAATACATTTAGTAAGTAAAAATAACTAATAAATATTTAAATAGATTTAAACTACCAACTACAATCATGTGTTGTGAAATAAAATACTTTTTGTAAAAATATTAATGCTTTAACTAAAGCCATGAAGTGTATAACAACTTTTGTGTTTAACTACTTTTATTCAGAGTCTAGAAGCTATTAATTTATTCATTTATTTATTCTTCTATGGTGTTTGGTTATTTTTTATGTTGTTTTTTGATGTTAAGTTATATTGATATTATACTTTCTTTTTTAATAAGTAGAAAGTTACCTGATGAGAGGGATGTTATCCAGAGTGCAGCAGCGAAACTGTCCACTCTGCATCACCAGAGGCTCTTCACAGGATGAGTTATACACCCTGTATTACACACACACACACACACACACACACACACACACACACACACACAAACACACTCAGTTTGTGTCCTAAGCATCCATATTTCTCTGATGTTTATTATTCTCCACTTTATACTCCAGTTTTAGACCTGAGAAATTCTGCTTCAGTTTAACCAAATGTAGTGCTCTGGTTACAGTTTTAACCCAAGTTCAGGCTTCATTTGTATTAGAGCCAATATGAGAATAAAAAAAAAAAAAGAGGGGCAGGGATTTTTTTTTAGTTTAAAGCTCAAAAGTTTCAAGTTGTAAGTCGACTTTTCGAGAAAAAAAAATCAAAAATTTCAAGGAAAAAACTTGTAGTTTTGTGTTAAAAATTCAAAAATCTGTGGGGTATTTTTCAATCAAGGAAGGACACGGCATATACACTTTTCTATACAAGTGTTTAGAAGAAAATACCACACTTACTTGTAACTACTAGCAAGTAACTAACAAGTATTACCTTGTTGCCAAATCAAAGGGAAAAGTTTGATTAGATCTTCCACTTTAGACATAATGCAGAACAAGTGATGTCTGCCGAAACTTGCAAAATGCATATCCGGTTTCCTTCCTTGAGAAAAAAAAAAACCCCACAGATTTTTGAGTTTTATACACAAAACTTTTCTCAAAACTTACGAGTTTTTTTTCTCGAAACTTTCAAGTTTTTTTCTCAGAAATGTCCACTTACAACTTGAAACTTCTGAGTTTTAAACTGAGAAATTCCCTGCCCCTTCCCTTCCAACTCTTTAAAAAAAAAAAATCTGTCATATTGGCCCTAATACTCCGTCGTACATTTCTGATGCAGAGCATTTAAAAAACAAATACTTTAGATGTCATCTCATCATTGACCAAACCTGTACTGAATAGGAAATGAAGATTATTCACAACAGCAGGTCCAGAATTTCAGCTGAGCGATGAACTGATCACGAATGCTAGGCTAGAATAAGACATTTTGCCCCCAGACCCCCTGCACTGACTGACCCGGGTCTCCTGATCAATATTAATTATTGACAGCTGACTTGTGCCTCTTGCTCGTCACGTCTGCTCTGATTCTGTCCTCGTTGCCTCTCAAACACTCTTCCCATTTGTTTCTCTCACTTTCCTTATATGGTCTCAGTTTCCTGTTGCCTTTCTAGTAACAACTGTTGAAAACAAAAGAAAAAACTCTCAATTCAGAAAGACGGAAAGCTCAGCTCAATTGCAGAAGGCACCAAGTGATGTCATGTGAACATGGCTGTTCTCACTGTTGATGTGTCAACTCTGTAATGAAGTTTTTCAATTTCATTAAATTTGTATTTATTTATTTATTTATTTATTTATTTATTAAAGTAGCTTATATAGCATTCATGACTATGTGGGAACTGAAACATCCAGCGTCTGATTAAGAGCAGAGTTTTTCTATAGCTATGACTGCTCTGAGGTGCAGTGATGTCACTTCAAGATGGCGGCACTGATAGTGAACATTTATTTATTAAATATTCTTTAATATTTATTAAACAATATTGATTAAAGAAATAATGGCGTGATTTAAGAGCGAGTTTTAAGCCATCAATTGAGGTTATATTTGAAATCACTTAAATGCTGGTTGATATTTTGATAACTGAAACGTGACAAAACAGTGAAACACTAAGGTGGAAAGTCTTAGACTAGGTTCTGTGTTGTAAAATTCAAAGTTCCTACTAAATGTAGCGTTAAACAGACCAAGCTTGAAAATTGTATAATTCCAAGTACAAAAAAAAAAATCTTTTGTTTGTTTAAATATACATACATATATGAACAAAAACTTGTATGTGAATAATAAGTATTGCTAACCAAAAAAAAGTCACAGTTTTTCAGTGTTACTGCTCGGGTTTTTCTTTGCCGTTCTAACACACACCGTGCCCTTTGGTGGGTGTAACGGTGCTGCATTCTCATTGGCCAGCTGGTTATGAATTCTCTTGGATTCTCAGGACGAGTGAACCTGGTAACTGCAGTTTTTTCTGCAGTTTATATTCCTCAATCTGTTGCTTTTTTATTCAAGGGTTTATGATCTACACATTGAACCAAAAAAGTCTTGTCTATAGTTACTTAGAATCTCTGTATCTGGTCTATAATCACTGCTCAAGAGAGAAAGTGTGTACCAGAATTTAGACAAAATTTCTCATGTGGTGGAAAAATAACTCACTTTTTATAACAAATTGTAAAAACTCATGTTTGTTAATCTTACTGTCCAGGGCTAACACTTGTAGAGATGTCCCCTTTACATGTACAATGCCTTTTCTGTCTTTGTCTGATGAATTCTGTGTCGCATTAGCAGTAAGAAAAATGTGAATAAAGTTTAACAAAGAGTGAACTGTTACTTTTCTTGTGACAAACATGCGAACTATGCTAGCAATCTGTCACGCAAAGAGCTGGCTAATAAAGCTAACGATCAAGCCGCTAGTTTACAGGCTATACTAAATGTTTGTTCTTTTCCACAATCCAGCACAAACACATAACTTGCACACTTTAGGGACAGACTTTCATCCGGTTCTTATCGCCTCCTTGTCACATCAATAATCGCAACGGCAATCATGTGAGACAAGTCAAAGGTCAGCTTGAAACAGTAGAGTTCAGTTTGTAAGAGAATACAGCAGTCACGTATAACAGCTTACATAAACGTCTGAATGGTGTCTCAGTATTTGAGGAGTTGCGAGTACAAAGTAATGTAAGACTGGGTTTACTCCAACCGTTTCCCGTGGCAAAATGCAAATGCACTAAACTACATTTTTTAAAATTAAGCTATCTTTCTGGTCACACTGTGTCGATATACTCTACGTCTCATAATAATAAACACACTTTTGCTGTATTTTATTTTATCAAATAAACTACAAGCATGATTTTTATACAAGCAAATTATGTTAAAGTCATTAACTTTACCAGTTGTTTATAGGGCAGACGTGCTGGTTATACACTGCCATGGCATATCTGTGGGGAAAAAAATAAAACAGAAGGAAAGAAATGACAGATGGTAAGTAATTGTGTTTATGACCTTTGTTATTAAAGTTCGAGTCCATGGATTTGCAGGAGGAACCAGTGTACGGTTTCTACAATTAATAGGCAAAATTATATTTGTGCATTATTCCTGAGTTCTTCCACATGGAATTAAGTGGCCAGGGTGTGGTTAGTGTGGGAAGTTTGTAAGCTATGAGAAGAACTTGTATTGAATTGATTGGAGTTCTAAACACTTGGGAACCCCTCGTTCCTCCTGCTGAGAATGACTTCATATGGACAGCCAACTGATTCAAGCACAACAATTGCTAGCGTAGCTTTAGGACCGTGATTGTCATTAACAGATTTTGCACATACAGTAAATCTCCATCAATGAACAGATGATAACTTCAACGTAATAGACTATGAGGGGTGTTCAAGTCAAACTGGGACTTGTGGCGAAATTTCTGATAGATAAAGTTGCAAAACCAATTGACATTTAAAGAAGACGGTAAGCACAGTACGGTGATGAGATTCTTAGTTGCAGTAAAACATGAACGACGATCCCAGCTGAAGTGGCACGGAACCCACCGCTGCAGTCATTCCTGTAAACATACAGCGAGTGGAACGCTTGGCTAGTGAAAGAGACGCATCTGTCTATGTGAACTGTACATACAATCATTCACCAACACCACTCGCACATTACAGGAACTCGGCTGGGAGTTTCTGCCACATCCACCGTACAGTCCTGACCACGCTCCAAGCCATTTCTACACGTTTGGGCCATTAACGGAGTTCCTGAGAGGCCAGCGTTACAGATGTCAATCAGGCAGTCTGATCATGGCTCCACCATACTGAGAAAACTTTCTACTTTGATGGTATCCAAGCATTAGTAAAACACTGGGATAAGTGCATTAGTGTAGCCGGGGATTACTGTATATAGAGTCTCTCAAAAGGCCTGTTTTACCTTGAACGGCCCTTGTATTTGCAGTTGGCTCTGCCAACTGTGTGAATGACGAAGATTTATTGTAGTGTTAAAACTAAAAGTGCTACCTTTAGACAATCTGTATAGAGCTGGAGGCCAAACACCAGGATAAAATTTGTACAAACAGAAAGAAAGTCAGATAAAATGAACAAGAAGAAAAACAGCGGAATATAAATCCATAGACATCCAGTAAAGCATTAAGAAAAAAATCCAAACAGTGGGTCGAGTGAAGACGTCTATCCTTGGGCAATAAGTGAGAGATATTTTTGGCCTAAACTTTTGGTTTAAATAGTAACTCTACGTTTTTACTCCACTCTTCCTGTCTCAGAGCTGTGGGGATAAAGGACATTGTATTTTGTTGTATTTGATCCAGTGTGATATTAACGACCTAAGCAGATGACCAGCTTCCAGCTGAACTTTCACAGTCAGTCATTTATTTTGAGCTATTTTCACATTCAGTTCTAACTAAAATAAAGGACTTACAAAGTTTTATTTTTATTTACTTAGTGTGTTTATGCCTCTGTACACCACCACATTGGATTTGCAATAAATAATAAAAAAAAAAAAGAAGGTTTTTAACCAAAGGGAGGAAAGAACAAAATATTTTTTGGTAAACATCTTTTGAATTTGAACGCATGATGGGATTTATGAATGATGGGTGAAGAAGTTGCTGAATAGATGAATGACTAGATGGATGAATGGAATGCTGCATGGATGGATGGATGGATGGATGGATGGATGGATGGAAACGTGGGTATACTGCTGAATGCCTATATGGATGAATGCATAAATTGATGGGTGGAATGATGGATATACTATTGGATTTGTGAATGATTGGTGAATAGATGGATGAATGGATGGGTATAATCCTGAATTTATGGATGGATGGATGGATGGATGGATGGAAATGGTTTTCTGTTGAATTTATGGATAAATTGATTATTGATAGATGAATAGATGATGGATGGATGTGTATACAGCTGACTACAGCTGGACAAGCCACAACAGGTCATGAAACTTACTTCTGAGCCTGTGAAACTGGTGGAACTTGTGTTTACACTTTAGTCGCATCTTGATTGCTTCATTTTTAACACATTGTGTAGAGAGGGCAAAACTACAAAAAACTATATGGCTGTCCAAATACTTATGGACCTGACTTTTTGTTGTCCTACTGAAAAGCAGAAATGAGGTAAATATGTCACCTATAAACCTGAACTGATTTTTAACTCTTTTTGCTTGATACAGAAGATATGTTTTTATTATTTGAGGTTTTTTTTTTTTTTTTTTTTACAGAAAACACTACAACATGGAACTCATGCTTTTATTCACAATAACTATACACTAAAGGACATTTCTTCACATTGTAGTGCACATAATAGTAGCACATTACATTTTCTTCTTACTGTAAGAGCACCCTTCAAGATTCTACTGATAATAACCACTTAATTAATAAAACAAATAAATACAAATGTGCAATTTACCAAAAAAAAGGAAATGGTGATTTGGTGAAATTTCCTTTTTCTTAGAGAATATGAATTTATCAATTATGGACTTCAAGACCTCGAGCACAGTATTGGTGAAGAGACTCTTAGCTACAGTAAAACATTTGAATATTGCAAACGTTTTAAAGAAGGCCGTTTGTCCGTGAACGACAACGCCGGCCGAGGTGGCTCGCAGCCCCCTAGAGCCCACTGCGGTCGTTCTCGTGAACATTCAGCGGGTGGAACACCTGATCACTGAAAATCGATATATATATATATATATATATATATATATATATATATATATACTGTACAAATACTTATACACTAACACCACTCGCACATTACAGGAACTCAGCTGAGAGTTAGTGCCGCATCCCCCGTACAGTCCTGACCTCGCTCCAAGCCAGGAAATTTTGGTCATTAAAGGAGTTCCTGGGAGGCCAGCGTTTTAGACAGAAAACTTTCTACCTTGATGGTGTCCAAGCACTAGTGAAACACTGGGATAAGTGCATTAGTGTAGCAGGGGATTATATAGAGAAATAAAGGGAGTTTTTACTCTCAGTAATTTGTTCTGTTATTCAATCAAAAGCAATCAAAAGTCCCAGTTTGACTTATACGCTTAATTTAATGTTGTAGATGTAGAACATTAAACGCTGTTAGTACTTCATGGGGATTGTTAATTAGTTTTCTATAACAGCACACAATGCAGTTACTGTAATATTAATAATAATTATTATGATTTTTTATTATTATTAATATTTAGTCTTGTGGTTGGAGAGTGAAGGACTCTTGTTGTCTAACTTTCTATATATTTGTTTAGTTTGCTTTAAATGTAAATTTAATCTCATGAATTAGATCACAATGTTGCTTTATAAAACCTTAAACATACAGTTCAAAGCAAATGATATCATTACACATGCAGTATTTTTTATAACTTAAAGTACTTTTAATATATGATGATATTATAACCTAACTTTAAGTTAGGAAATTGTAATTGTAAATAATAATGCAAATCTAATCAAATGGATCTTTAGACACTTACACAATCCATACTCCCGAGATGGTGCAGAGAGGCAGAGTGACAGGTAAAAGCACCCAAAGTGACATTATTTCACCTGTATCTACCTTCAGCTCTGCACGATTCCCTCATTTTCCGTCTCAACTGGATCAATGCGGCGATTACGTCATTACTAATCAAACTCATGAATGTCCTTCCAGAGTGTCCAGCTTTCTCTCGTACTCTTCTCTCAGAGCGGTTCACTTCAGCCCACATGCCATGCTGCCGTAAGCCCCTCCCCTTAAAGCATCAGGTTCCATAAGTTTACTGGTTACTTTAATCACTGTTAATGTTTGGACTTTTCATCAGTTTACACAGCGTCCAGAAGCAAAAGTCCAACCAGCAGAAAGAAGCACAGCTTTCAGTCAATAATACAAACCAGCTGAGCGTCAAGATCGAGGAATCATGGTCCATCAGCGTTTCCACACTCGGTCCTCACTCAGATAATACAGTCACAAGGCACACAGAGAAACACCTACCGTACACCGATACACTTCAATCAGGTCTTACAGTCGGCCCAAACACAGATTTATGTGTGCTGATTTTTTTTTTTTTTAATGTTGTACATATACTTTAATACAGAAAATGTGTGGGCCAAAGAAGCTACTTTCTACCAAGTTTATGCAACATGGAAGTGACCGTCTCCCTTCCCTAAAAATTTCAAGTTGCTTCACCAGTTTTAGAGGGATGATTTTATATGTGCATTATATTTTCAGCATTATACTGTCTCACATCAAACAATAATCATTTAAAATGCTAATTATTCATATTTCTTTATAAGTATTGATACTAAAATTGATGTAAGCTTCTAGAAGCATATGACCTGTAAACAATTCAATTAAAGCATTCCACAAAATCTAAAATCTAAACTCTAAAAACTCTGTAGTGTCTGTAACCTTTTGTGTGTTTCTTTTTACTGACAAAAATATAAATGTTTATGCATATTTACAAAAAACTAAGCATGGGTTATCACTGTACAAGATAAAATGATGTTCAAAGCTATATCTTGTATGTGTGTGTTTAGATAGATAGATAGATAGATAGATAGATAGGTAGATAGATAGATAGATAGATAGATAGATAGATAGATATGTAGGTAGATAGATAGATAGATAGATAGATAGATAGAT